>JAZHYW010017674.1:0-56836 GCA_037355805.1 Ixodes ricinus | reverse complement strand
GGTAAAGCGAAACTAGCTTGACAACGGCGCTATGCGGCGAAATGGCTGAAAGAAGGTCTGGGCCTCAGGCCAAATTCGCACAGCACTTTTATGGAATGGCGCCACCTTAGTCAAACCCTTACCTCGCGTACCCTCCTCCTCCTCTCTCTCGCTATCTTCTCTCCGAACCTTTTTCTTTTTTTTTTTTTTTTTTTTTTTTGCACGCTAGCGGCCGGACGTTTGATCTTTTCGGCTCTCTCGGTACTGCGCGCAATAGCGCGGCGGCACCGAAAACCGAAAACGCCTCGGCGCAGATTACGCTGCGCCGGAGCGATCGAGTGTAGTCTCGCACATGCAATCTTTTGAACACATGAACATTAAGAACGCTGTCACCGAGGCAAAGAAAGAAATCCAGATGATGGACTGAAATGCATTTTTATTTAATACTTCCTGCGTTAGCCTCTTTAAACTCTCTTACTTTATGCAAATAAACTATTTACATAATGTTATCTACATAAATGTATGCAACGCTTCTATCTAGGTGAGCGAGCTATTAAACAAAGGGAAGTGGTGAAAAACGGAAAGACGAACAAATATGGGAACGGTATGTAACATTCGGAATGTAGGACTATTATTCCACAAGTTTTCCACTCAGATTCTGCTCATTTTTTTAATTATTGGAAACGTTCCACAATAGAAAAAGAAAAGTGACGAACACGCAAACAATTGTTCTAGAAGGACATAGTATGCATATATACATATCAATATGTGCAAACTTCTGGTAACTATACGAACATGCGCACGCTGCATATGAAAAACAGCACAAGTCAATAAATGGAGCTTCCGCAATGTGCATTATCTCTACTCAGTGTTCTGAATAGCAGGAATGCGGTAACAATTCAAAATACTGATTGCGCGATTAGCGTAAGTTTATAAAAAAACAGCTCATACCTAGGAGAGCTATTCAAAAGTCTATATGATCACTATTCTAGGAACATATACGTGCATTAAGACTATGCGCGTAAGTAACGTATTTACAAGGGTTTACAAGCTATTTACAATGATTTCACGAATTGAAAACGACGTCGAGTCTCCAGACCGCAAGCCAGATTATGAAGTGCATCGACTTTATTATGCCTTGTGCAGACCAAATGGATATTGAACTTAAAAAAAAGCCAAAATTGGGGTGGTTTACGCTGCCAAACAAACGACGGGCATCTGGCACGACCCAAAGCGGAGGACTGGAGGATTAATTTCGACCACCTGGGGATCTTTTTGACGTGCAAACCGAAAGCTCGGTTACACGGCGCCTTCTCCGCAATAAGCCCTCCGTCAGATTGCGGGCACCTCACCGGGATTCGAACCCGCCACATGGGAAAACCGCGAGGCCAGTTTCGCCTCGGAGCCATCGAGGCGGCTTAGGGATATTGAACTTCTCAAATAGGGTGTCCTATATCTTTTATATATTAATACCCGTCAGTTGGCTCGGTCTAACAATAAAATTTGATGAGGGCTACTGCGGCTTGATCAAGCTAGCACTGTCAAAAGTTCCTTAGGTTCATCGCTAAGCAAAACTGAATGGTTCATATAAATGTTTAGACAGCGTTGATGTCAATTCAGCCGAAATGGGATGTCTCGTTTTGATCTAGAAAGAAAGCTTGCCAACACATTACGACTGCGAACCTCCGGTCTTTAACATGTATCTCACGCAAAGACATTCCATACCTGCAGCACAGTGTGCAGAAACCACAATAAACCGTGGGCTATTGATGCGGTTAAGGTGCAAATTGTTTCCTCGTTTTTGCCCTGGTGTTTTATGAGCACGCTATCATGAGGAGTTCCCTGCGTACAACAGGCGAATATGCCAACGTAGGCGCACATAACGTAAGGATTGAGTGAACCGCTTCGCGCATTCTTCGGCAGTACAAAATTGTTCTTCGGAGTGAGGAACCAGGGAATGTACCATGCGTTCAGCAACCTTCGGCAAGGGAATGCTGCCTGCTGATCTTCTGGGGAAAGGTTCGTTCGAAAATTTTGAAGCACTGAAAGAATGCATCTGATGGGAGGACAGAATGAGTCGGAAATCGACCCAGGAGCGCTGGCTTAGATGGAGAGCATGAAACCGCATCTCAGAGGCGAGCACCCCACTTGCATCACTCAACAAGTCCGGGCAAAAAATGGCACAAACATTTTTTTGAGAAACGACCCCACCAGGAACCCATGCGATAGTGGTATTCAACATTTTCTTGGATGAGGTCGTCATATCACTCATCGGGTAGGTCAAACTCATCGGTCTTAATTGCTGGCAGTGGTCCGGGCATGGGGGCTGGCTGCCGTCGACACTGGAAGGTGCCTCGATTCCACCAGCAATGTGGCAGCGCCTGCCTCAGCAGTTTCGTCCACTGGGGAAGCTGAAATATCGTTCCAAGAAAATGTGCTTCTGGTGCCTGCCACAAGCCGGTAGGAACTGGGCGTCCTCGTTACACCCATGCTGCTGTCGCACCATCCCGAACAAGTTTTCCAGTGGGTCCTGGTTGAGTCAAGCCTTGGTGTTAGTAAGCGATCAAAGTCAAAGTTCCCGCTGAAGTCTTCTTCCCGCAGTAAGACGGCATTGATGGTAATATGCCATCCCTTGCTCTGGGGGCTGTCGTGGTGACAGGAACTGCCACTTCGAATACATGAGCTTTTCTCCCTTAATAAATATTATCTCCGATGAAGAGTTTAGAGCGAATTTCATTTTTCGTTCACCGCATTCCAAAGGTGAGCTATTCAGTGAATCAGCAAGTTTGTCCATGTGCTCAAGGAAATCACATGTGGCCTGATCCTCAAAGGGCAGCTCATTAAGATAAAGGAGGGTTGCAAGGGAAGCAGAAATTGTGTCACTAAAACTGGCACAACGAGTTGGAGTTTCATAATTCCGATAGGAGTCTTATAAATGAGCTTGTCGGTAAGTGTTTTGTCAATAGTAAATGAAGAGGGTGCTTGTTTTTGTAGAAGTTCATAATGTATTTCCATCTAATCAATTTGCTGGCAATCTGTAGGACATGCTTGCACAGGTTGCTACGTGTACACTTGAGCATATGAGAGGTGTCAAAGAAAAAGTAGACCCTAAGGCTACGACAAGGAAGAAGGAATGATCTGGCGCAATTACCAGCCGCCATGCAAGAGGCACTGTTGCTGGCCCCCTGGTCACACATGACAGGTTTCACTAAAAGATCCACCTCGGAACTAAGATTTGAATGCCGCCTGTCAACAGATTCCTGAGACATTCTTGGGGATGCTTTTGACTTTGATAGTACTTCTGGAAAAATACATTTTATTGTTTTGTATTGTATTTTGAAAGAACGAAAAAGCCAATGGTTGTCACCCAGGGCATTGAAATACCCACCAGCATCATAACCAAGCCTGAATTCGCCACATGACGGGTTGTTTCCTTACCGCTGTCTGCAAAGCATGCACGATATCCGAGTTAGTGTCATAAAATACATTTTCTTTTGTGAACGAGTTTGTCGAACATCAGAATACATGCGCGATCTTTAAGATGCCAATCGTGAATTTTGCCAAAAACACTCTTGACAGGGTTGGGGGCAACCCCAGGTTGTATGGCAATCTCGTGACAGCCAGTTCTTGAGAGATCGAACCGACGGCAAGCTCAGGCACTTGGCGAGGTACTTTTAAGCCCTGGGGCTCTTAAAAAAGCAGAGGTTAAGGGCAAGAGGTTTAAAACCCGGCCAGGATATCTTCGTCCGAACTTTTTCATTGGCCACAAGTACAGCTGCACCTTCAAAAGGTCCCAGTGCCCCTTTTGGATAAAAAAGTTTGATGCGCCCTGGATGACTTGAGGTCGTGTCAGCAGATTCGAAAAAATCAAGAAACAAAGCTTGTAAAGTTCGTGATGCCTTAAAGAAATTCTTCCGCAAATCGGTTTTTGAGTTTTTCTTGTGTGTTGTTCTAATGTACGTTTCGAGCGGGGTGAGTATTATTTCCTCGGCTTGCCACCTTGTCTCTTTTGGGGCTGCCATTGTGCCAGCCATGGACCTCGCTAGATGAGGCTGCAGCTCCCTTGATGTCTCTCAAAGTGATATCTGTTTGAAAGAGGAAATACTCAGAAATTGAACTCACATTAAGCTTCAGCAGAAGCTGAACATGGTGCCACCGATTTCAAGAGTTGCCTAGTAGAGCCAGTAAACGGACGCTGAGCGTTCCATATGTCTTTCATGTCTACAAAATAACCGTCCAGTACAAGCTCAGTTCCTCACCAAGATGAGGCTCCACCTGCAGCCTAACTCCTGCAAAAGTGGCGGCAGCTGAGGTGGGGGGGGGTGAGGACGGGCCAGCTGAAAAAACGGGATGAATGCATCTTGTGAGTTCACTAAACGGAATATGGCGCCGCGCTTAATATCAAGAGTTGGCTAATAGGGCCAGTAAACGGAAGCTGCGCGTTCCACATTGCTTTCATGTCTAGAAAAAAGCATCTCGTACAAGCTCAGTTCCTCACCAAGGTGGAGATCCTCCTGCGCCTCCCCTGCAAAGAGGCGGCAGTTGGCGATGGCGGAGACAGCGTGAACTGAAAAAGTCAATGAATTTATACTAAATTGATGCCAACGGATTTCAGCAGATTCGGAAAAAAAAGGCCTTTCCTGTGCTTCAGAATTATAGCGCAGAAACTCACATGAAATATTATTTACCAGAACTGGGGCTGGCAGGTGAGTCGCAGCGCCCCACAAAGAATTCTGAATAATATAAACTCATAACATATCAGCTTCTCCAAACCAAATACGAAACTAACTGAATATTCGTGACTGAGACAAGCTCGCCTGAAGGAACAAGCTTTTGCAGTCTTGGGTCGGAAACATTTGAACCAAAAGGGCATGTCATCCGGCCGCAAACGTATCCTCCTGAGGCTCGCAAATGCTGTATTCCCGAAGTGCGGCGCTGGCACAGCCGGCGCTCGTGCAGCTTGCTCATAGGCAAAGCTTCCGAACTCCGGCCGGTTTCGCGTGCACGGGATTAATTTGACTGCTCTGTCGGGAAGATTGGGCAAAGTATATATTTTATGCTTGCATTTCCACTCGCAAAATTACAAAACCTTAGAGGCTTACCTGTCGTCTGTCGGAAACCGGAACTGTCTGTATCACGAGTTCTCCGTTGAGTTATTGCACCATCTCGCAGAGCAGTACCTTCCGTGAGGAGTGAGGCACTGTCATAGCGACAAACTCGATCTTCAAAAGAAAAAAAAAAAACCTTTCCCGCTAACACGCGCCTCAAAAACTTTACCGAGCGAAAACGCAGCTGCAGCGCACCGCGCGATCGTTGAAAGAGCTGCAGAAAAAAGTAACAATCGTGAATGGCCGAACACTTTTCATGTGTTTGTTTTCATGCACGGTTTTCCGTGAGGGCGTCGCCATCTTGAAATGCGGAACATCCGGTACGCCTGGAAATGTCGCTTTGTTCTCGCCACCCCGATGGAAAGTGTTTACATTTTAATCATAATTACTTTTTTGCCTCCCCTATATTTTTTTACGTGTTATACTTTGTGATCTCTTGCTTTTTTTTGGCCCGCACACCGGATATCGGAGAGAGCGGCTAGGTACGAGGGTGCACAAAGAATAGGTCGCTACTAGTATGGTAACCAATGTCACACATCCAACTTGAGCGCTCGAAAATGTAGTGGCAACTACCCGCATAGAAGTCTTGGGCCTGTTGAATAGAGAGAGAACAGCAGTTCTCTTGTATGGATGGACGTGCGGCAAAGAAGCCTACGTAGTGGCGCCGCCTTTGGCCATCACAGAAACTCCGGGAGCTGCATTTGCCTGGGCTCCCCGCCTCGGGCACTTGCGCTGGAAGCGCCTTCTCCGTGCAAGCCACGGTGGATAAAGGCCGCGGTAAAACCCGGGAAAGTTATAAAGTTTGAGTTCGACCAATTTTGACAGTTCGCCCTACTGAAAATAACCATTTGGCACCTTAATGAAAGTAAACGGGTTCATACCGGTAACAGTTTAGTCATACCGGTCGCCAGTTTGTCAAAGCGGTCACCGTGTGGCTCAAAGAGGTCCCCCGTATGAGCCATAATGGTCACCTATATGGGCAAACAGGTCTACTCATTTGACAAATGGGTCACTCGTCTCGGCAAATGCGACCACTCTTTGAGCAAAGTTGTCGCATGTTTGCTCAAACCGGTGACCATGTTGCACAAGCGGGCGTTCGGTGACCGTCAAACCGTACAGGTTTAATCAAACGGCTCTCCGGAGCCCGTTTGATATTGAACGTACAAATTGGCGGCATGGGTACACCTGTTGCAGCCCTGGCAGCCTATGTTCCCAGAAGGCCGGGAGCGCCGGTTCATCGATTTCAAATCGCTCCGCGTAATGCCAGTAATTATATTTATATTTTCATTGCGCCGCTGTTTGCTTTAACCGCAATGGCAAAAACAATTTCTTTTTTTTTTTTTTACGTAAAACGCGTAACGTTGGCGATTCGATATTTTTGACAGAACTTTAAAACTGAGGCGAGTTTGTTGGCTCAACTTAATATTCAGCTCGAATCTCTCTCGCAGAAGACGCAACCGCGTGAAATAATAAACTCCTAGACTCCGTTTTACCTCAATTCACAACGTAGCGAAGGTAGCGCCCGAACACGTGGCTGCAAGAACATCGAGCATTGCGAGATCACGCTCGCCATTGCAGCAGTCCAACTACGAGCTCGTGCTGACTGCTTTCCTCGCTGGGGCGCAAACCGAGCGGCCGGCGCGATTTCCTGCGTGGGGAGAGGGTACGGGCTGTCCCGGTGTCATGCGCCTCTACCGCGCTCCCCTCCTCCTCTCTGTCACCTCTGTCAAGTGACCCGCAGCAGCGCGCGAGCCACACGCTGATAAGCTTCGAGATCCGGAAGGGGCGCGCCGGCAGTGGCGTAGCCAGGTCATCCGGCACCGGGGCCCTTGTGTCTTTCGCAGCACCCCCCCCCCCCCCCCCTCCCTCCCCCCCCCCCCACTTCACTCCCCGAGATCGCAACCGACCAGTAAAGCCGGATGGGGTGGGGGGTAGCTGCCAGAAGCGGCACCCCCCCCCCCCCCCCCCCTCTACGTGACTGGTACCCGGGGCCCATGGCCCGCCGGCTCCCCCGGTTGCTACGCCACTGCGCGCCGGGCAGCCGCTTTTTTTGTGTGTGCTTGTTGTCAGATGCAGTTTGAACTTCGCTCGTCCCAGGTGCGCTGATCTGTCGCCTAACCCTGCGGTCTTATTAAGATGTTCCCTCGACAACGCATTCGATGTGCACCAAAGCTATCAGTCTTCGAAAAGTCCTACGCGTATATCGGCAACAAGCGATTCTTCAAAGAAGTCAAGAATTCGCGCGGTTTGGTTGGGTTCGGCAAATGACAGCTTGTGCGGCGCATCGTGTTGAAACTTGAAGGAGCCTTCCTTCTCTTTTTGGTGTTTGCGTGGTTATCCTGCTTTGACCGTGCCGACTTATATCTCGGATTACATCTTTCAAGTCCGCTATTATTATGGTAAGTGCACTGCAGCCTACTTGTTTACAGCGATTGACCGTTCTTCTACGCGTACTCTTCGAGATTATCTATAAAATGCGGAGGGCAAGTTCGTCAGCTTCTTGCGCAGGGGGAGGTGACGTCAGAACGCCGAGCCCTGATTGGCTGAACCCCTATCTGAGCGTCGTCTGCTCCTCTGCAACGTCGTCTGCGTCTGGCCTTACCCTTCCCTGCGACTTTGCAAGTAACGCCAAAATGCTACGAAAAATATCGGCGTTCATCGAAACGAAATCTTCGCAAGTTTGCGCAGGTGTACGACAAAATCCTACGGCAACTCCGAAGCTGCCTTACGCACCTTCTTACGATCAAATCAGCATGGCCGAAAGTGTCGCGGTCGCGGCGACCAACGGACGTTTATCTTTCTACGTGCGCTTCTCACGCGTCCCGACTTCAAGCAGCAAAAAAAAGTAAAAGTACTCGAAACAGACCACGACGAACAAGAACGCTGGATCCACAAAACACCCGGGAAAAGCTCCAACGGCCACGATTCCGCCGACACCGACCAAGCGAGCTCGGCAGATAGGCCTAGCAGGCACTCCGACTCAGGCCACCGTCTGCGCATGACCGGCTGGCGTGTTGAATGAAATATGCCCGCGCGACCCATTGCGAACCCTTCCCGTATTCTACTTTGATCGCTGACCTCAATTTTAGATTAAGAGGTCAATCTCTTCCTATTGTCATCTCCTTGTTTTCCGAGGCAACGGTGACTCTCGCCGGTGAAAAAGCAGTGAATATCCGACAGACGCAGGAAAGGTAAAGGTAGCCATCGCTTTGACTAGCAGACGTAAAGCAGACGACGTTAACATACGCCAAACCCGCCGGCGCCATTAAAGAGTGAGGAGCCTCGTTGCACACGAAAGGAGGGAAAAGTATTTGGGAGGGAACTTGCGGACACTAACACGCTCACTCTCGGTTCTTGGCAAACAAACCTCGGCGCCTCGAGACACCTCGCCAGTGAGTCCTTTGACTTCTTTCCTTGATGCGCGTCTGCTAGTTGTTAGACAAAAACAACGTACCGCTCGAGTTATTTCGTCTGCCCTCTCTGAAAGGCGACGTCGAGCTCGCTCGTAAAGACCTGCAAATGAGTCCACTTGCGAGGGCGTATTATGAAACGTCGATTCTCGAGGCAGCCGGGAGACTAATTTTGCCGAAAGTCTATCATTATAGTCTAGAATTACCTCGGTTCTTGTTTGCTTTGCAATCTTTTCAGTTGTATAAAAGCTTAGAGTACCTCTTCACATTTCATAGACCGCTTGCACGTCTGTACTTGTTTACAGATTAGGTTGTAATAAACTTCTAGGAGAATTGAAAACAATATTTTGTGTCTGTTTTCCTGCTCATTTTCAAGCGCCTTGCGAGCACACTTTTTTCTACGTGTGTCCTGTATGTTATAAAAGGCTTATGAGTTTCGGGACGTCTTAAATAAGTAAAAGGTAACCAACCTTTCCAGACGATACCCAATTAGGGCTAGCGAATCATTTACTTATCCGAATGGCGCGCTCAAATGTGTGGTCTCGTGCCAGGTTGACCGGTCACCCGAATCAAACAAGCACCTGTGTCAATGGGTACCGTATCAAACGGGTACCCGTATCCATAATCACGTTTGATCCATTAGGATCGACCAGTTTGCCACCCGTTTGATTCAACTGGGTCGACCACTTTGCCACGCGTTTGAATCTCGAATGATTTTTCAGTTGGGCGATTTCCAATTTGTCCGGTACGTTATCACTACGACCAGTACATTTGGGGTTTGGCCTCTTCCTATCCAAACTGTTTTCAAATCGATGTTTTTTTTCAAAGCGAAAAACGTTATTTTTTATGTCTCTAGCTAAAACAGACTTCGTGCACTGAAACGTCACCTTCTAGTGCGAGAGCTCAAGCCACAAAGCACCAAAAATATGCTAAGCGACCTCTTATTCGAATAAAAAAAAATAAAAAAGGTTTAACAAACTATAGAGAAACAGTGGCTTTCAGCGGGCATTCTGGGTCCAATAAAATACGAGCTTGAGCCAAGGAACATTGCATAGCGGCAATTCCTTGCCATTCCTTGGCTCACCCTACCTTCTCGATTTGGCAACATGCCCGAACACTGGCTGTTGCTTATATTGATTGGACCAGGGAATTCCTATGAACCACCATGGAACCTCAAAACTTGGCAGAGGCATTGCTCCCTTGGCCATCTCTGACCAAGGAAAATCAATAGACTGCCAGGGTAGATCAAATACTTACAGTGGCCAGTTTACGCTGGTCATCGGTGACCAAAGAAATTGATTGGTCAACCAGAAACGGCATTCCCTTGTAGTTCCGTGGCTTTCTGGAGCCAGGAAATACTGTGAAACGCCAGGCTGGCATACAGACGTAAATGGCTGGGCAGTCGTGGGCGAGCTATCACAACTAAGTGTCAATCCTGGCAGTAGCTAAACCAAGCAAGTGTGCTACCTGGGTTGTTTGCTTTAAGCGGAGAGTAAGTTGATTATTGGTGAACCAAAAAGAAACGTTTCTTCGCTCAAATTCTTTACCAATTCACCTGGCATATCCCCCTCAAGGAAAATAAAACCGTCTTAGAAACGTGTTTTAACGCTTCAGAGTATTTGATAAATGTTAAAAAATTGATTGCACACGGAGAAAAAGATGAGACTAAGATCTAAAGCCGAGGGTACTTCCATAAACAAAGTCTATTTGGCAGAAATAAAATTATTACTTATTACGCATTGCATTTGATCAAATCAGTAACTGGTATATAAACACAAATACTTTGACTTTGAATCCCTAATTTTGAAGGTTATTCATACGAATGGTGTGATTTACTGTCTCAAAGGCTTTTTTACATCAAAAAATACAACAACTGCAAACCTCTTGCCGCTAAAAGCCTTATTGAGAAGTGGAGTTTGTATGAATAGTGCGGGTATAGTACGCCTTTTTAGGCCAGAATCCTTGTTCGTCAAAGCTGTCTTAATTAAACATTCAGAATGTCTCCGTACTGTTATCAGGATCTCCATTCTCAAAAATTGACACTACTTTATTTTCCTTGATTTCATTAGGTTTTCCTACGCACTGCGGTGAATGATTAAACAGATGCAGGAATTATATACCTTATATATTAACATTATTCTTTAATAACTTACCTCATATTTTATTGAAACAGGCGGCTTTCCTGACCAGAATACTTCAAAAAGTAGAAATAATGTCAGCCCATTAAATGTATGCCTCATAACATTATTATTAATTGAATTAGGAAGCTGCAGAATCGAAGAAGTTCGGAACACGAGGCAGCTAAGCTGCCAGTATAGGCATTTCGTTAGTGAAGTATTCATTAAACGTGTCCACAGTTTTCTGATCGTTTAGTTCGAGTAGTTTATGCTGACTTGAGCAAACCCTTTGCGTGTTTATTTCATAAATATTTTGCGCGTTCCTTTGATCTTGCTAAATAACCAACGAGCAATGATTATTTTATTCTCTTAGATACAATTTTGCAATTCTGGAGCACTTAAACGTTTTTAAATAATTATTTGCTTTATTTCACTTCAAAGTTGTAGTAGCCTGTGTCTTCCTTCTTCAATACAACTATAATTTGACGTGCAATCTAAGAGCACACCGACTGTTTATATTGTTAGAAGTATTATTTACAGCACTCTCCATTGTTGTATTTTTACAAATATTAACGAAGTTGTATTGAATATTAACGTTGTAATCATAGAAAGACTAAACATGTGCTTGTTCTATTCTTATGCGAAGCGTGACTTAATGTATTTTTTTCGTGCGCTTTTAGCCATCTAGATTCGTAACCTTACGACAAAAAAAAGTAAGCACAAACACACCGGTATCTATACCACATAAAGCATGATCATTTAATGCACTTGAAATGAAAGTTGTCGAGTTTGTTCACGTATAATATTGTGGCAGGTAAATGATTCAAGTTGAGTGTAGTGCATAAGAACATTATATTCCAAACAAAAAATGAAGTTTCCTTCAAACACAATGCGACAGTTATACCCATAAAAACGTCGTAATATATGGCTTACAGTTCTCGATGAATGTCAGGCAAGCTTGGAGGGAGGTATTTTTTACCAGTTATTAAACCGCTAGCATTTTTAATAAAGAAGATTCTTCTATTCTCTTAAGTGACAAACGTTGGAGGTGAAGCGTGAAAGATAATGCTATGTGTCACTAAGCAGGCGACGCCAGCTCCTTCTTCGCGTGAAAGCCGTGGAGGTGTAGACAATATCTAACCAGGTGTTTGAGCTGTTCTTTGTTTAAGAGCCATGTTTCACAGCAATTACGGCAAAAACAATATCATGTCGCGAACTGCATGCAGCCAGATCGTTTGCATCTGTTTCGTGACATAAAATTGTTTTTGGCGTAATTGCCAGGCACATACACACATCACTATGAAATATGAAAAGTATATTTTTTATAAATGATGAACCTGCTGAAACGTGTAAGGCATAATGACAGCGAGATTGCAATCCTGACCACTGGTATTAGGATTGCTACACGAAACCTTGCCTTGTAATACAAAAATGAATTTCCGGTTCTTCTCTCGCTTCTTCTGAGGGGCTTTGTTTTCAGTAGCATCTTTTTCTCAATACAACGGTGTTTATTTACGGCCACAGGATAATCTTCCTTGATGCCAGAAAAAGGCGAGTCTTATTTCATCTTTTCTGCCACAGACAATACATTTTGTCTTGTACTATACGCCTGGTGGGTTTCACCACAATGTTAGGCTTCACTTGTCTTTGAATGGCAACCAATGCACAACGTCTATGTCCCCCTCAGAGACCTGGATGCCAAGGCATGTTCCCATTGCCCTCCTCCCCCTCAGCCTTCCTCAAGATTTTTTTTACAACAACTGGAGACTGTTTAATTGGAGATTTGTGTTTCTATAGGTATTGTTTTAGTTCCACTACTTCCCGTTGTTCTATTAGTAATTTCTGTGTAACGGCATGTTTGTTTATGGTGCTGCCAGCTATCAAAATTAACCTCCGCAAGGTCTCAACTAAATACATTAAAATGACTTTTTTTTTCCAAGTCTACGTTCTTGAACGAGAGAGATTTACGTCTGGGTTCGAATTTCAGCATTGGAACATGCTACATTCCCGACATAATTTCTTATGTTCGTTACAAATACATCGAACTTAAGTACCAAGAAAGTTAGACCTTTGACTGATGTGTATAAGATGGATAATTCCAGACACCAAATAAAAAAGCACGTGCGAAAGCGCTCTACTACACACCAACTGCGGCAGCAACACAACGTACATCAGCTCAGATGAATAAGCTGATGCCCAGTTTTATTTTCCCCGGCAAATAAAAAGACTCCGACTGTTATTTCTCCTCCAATAGCTCTAGAAACCATTGTGCCAGCGGGATTTATCTCGTGTGGAAAATGTAATGGTTTTTTTCCCCGAGAGATTTTTATCTTCGAAGAAAACTGGGAACTTCCTAAAACTGCAAGAAGAAAAATACGCAAGGAGGAAGATGTGGTGCAGAAAATTCAAGCAAACAATGCACGAGTAAGTCGAAGTTGTGAATTCATTCTTTTCACGAAACGTCTAAGGACTTTTGGGAGCTCATCGAAAAATGTCAGTTATTAAAAATATAAAGGGGCTCCCCGATGTAGACAAACGAGAAGTAGGTGAACAAAAGAACAATGCAGGAGGCCTGGTTGCTGCGACAGGACGACGGATATTCTGTTCTTCGGTTACAAAGTTTCCTCTGCTCCCAGCCAGCTAGGGACTAGCGAATATCCGGGACCTGAAAACGCGATCAAGTTAATTCCTCTCTTCGGAGAGAAACTCCGTCTTGCGAATACACCATAAGGAGCTTGAACTGCTTCAAAGATATATTCCCCTTCATAAAAGTGACTTCTAACTATTCCTTCCGCTGGTCTTCCTTCTTGTTTGTATGGTATTAACGCTTCACAGGATTTGACGGATTCACAAATATCAACATTAACGTCAATGTACGGCACCACGAGAGAACAGCACACGACTAAACAGGACGCGTCAAAACAGCACCGCGTCAATAGGGGGCAGCGACAGAACAGCAGTCGTCAAAACAGCACTCGAAAAAGAGCACTGCGTCAAAACAGCACAGCGCCAAGACTTCATGGACCTAAATGCATGCTGTTCTTTCACTATTGTGGGGTCATTTTATATTTGCTGTCGCCCGACCGTTATGTTACTCGCTCTTCTCTCAAGGAGTGACAAAACATATCGAGAAGACAGCGAATGAGTTTACTGTACTTCCCGTTTGAATGTATCGATAGCAGGCAGTCCGGGCCCGCCGACCCTGGTTGTCGCCCGTCGTTAAAAGCTTGCGAAGTCGGCGTCCCCGTCCAGGCGTAAGGATCGTCCTTTACACGCCAGCGCTACATAGGCTAGCTTTCCCTGGCTATCACAGCTCGAGTTCGCTGCGGAACCACTCCGGGATCGTCATGGCCAAGCCAGTAGTGACCATGGGCTCGCCGTTTTCATCAGTCCTGCTCTAAACCTCGCTGGTGGACCGGTCCGGGGATCGCCATGAGCCAGACCGGCTTCGCCATTTCCTGTCCGGCCCCAGACTCGCGTAACACGCTCTTTCACGCGCCAGCTCCTTCGTCTTCGGCCGACCGCCTCTCCCTGCCGCACCGCCACGTCATCTTGCGCCCGTTGGAACCCGTTGGGACCCGGCAATCCTTGACGTGGTCACATCTTGGTTCGCAGAATTATCAATGACCGCGAGTTTCACACTGAGTAACAAATAAGTTACGCTAGTCTATCTTATTACCCACCATAATATTGGGCTCATTAATAAGGAATATTTAACGAACGCTCATATGTAGTAGAAATATATTTGATTTTTTCGCGCTGTTCTTTTTTTTTTTTTGTCAAATTCCACATTGGTGTGGACTTAAAGCTTGGTAGAATGGACATTTGGGCGTGCTGTTCTGAGATAATCGCAAAAAAAAAATAACGCCGAAAAAAGACAAGGACAAATGTGAAAGACTACACATGGCAAGCGCTGTGAGGCCGTCTTTTGAGTTTGAGATTTTTTTCTAAGAAAGCTAAACAAATTTGATCTGACCCAAGTACCTAGCGCGACTCACTAAGCGCTAACAAGTAATTGAATCTCTTTTCTAAATTAAATGGTTGCAATAAAATGTACTCATGAGGCGGAAAGCGCTTTTTAACTTTCATTTGAGTGGTAAAAATGAAAGCCACTCTATGTTGACCAAGTCGGGCGGACGTTAAACTCTCTAACTGCAGCGGTTCAACAGAACAGCCTGTTGGAAAGATCGTTCACGAAGAAGTGTTCTTGACTGGATGCTTTTTAGCGAATACTTTGAGAGATTAGTTTGGAAACGTGGTCAGTGACAGCAGCAATGCCTATGAATCCTGTAAATACATAAACTTCCGAAATCGCCATTCAATTGTTTTTAACCGGTCACAGATTCTGAGGTGTATTCTGTTTTTATGCACTTAAAAATAGCAGTTGCTTTGACTGCGATAATTTACAGATTCGACCGATAAATAATTTTGTGGACAAATTAACAACTTGTATGTGTTACTTTTTGAAATTTATGTCTAAAAGTCGCATTTTTTTTTCCTGCCGGAATGCACACAGCGAAAGTATCTGTTTTGCATAAGAAGGTAAATTAGAGCATTCTCAGCAACTATCGACATATTTGTATTAATCCTGTTTTTTTTTTCTCGAAATGCTTAGAAAACATTATACAGGTTCGTTTAGTACAGCTTTCCGATAAGCACGAGTTGCTGACCTCCGCACAGTTTGGGTTTAGGCAAAAGTCTATCAACTGAGTTAGCACTGCTGGAGCAAACATAATTAATTCTGAAAAACTTCGATGAAAAAAGCTGGTTCTGGGTGCATTTATCGACAATACAAAAGCACTTAACTACGTAAAGTACAATATTGCCGCCCGCAGGCCGAGAAAGCAACGCTCGGTCACCGACTTCTGGAAGATTCGCATTCATTCTCGCACCAGACGTAACATTCTACCTGCTTTGTTGTTCTCGAAAGTGCCAGTTTATCCTCGCCCCGAGCGCGCAACGCTCGCGCCTTCTTTACCGAACTTTCGAGATAGTGACGCGGTGTAGATAAGCAGCTACCCGCGACCTTGTCGAGTCAGTCTCGCTCGTGCCCTGTTTCGGCGCCGAATCGCCGCCTGCTTTTCTGCTGCCACGACGCTCTTTCGTTATTTATTTTTGGTTGGCACAAGTTCGCCCGTTAAACCTTTATTTTCAGTTTACTCTTCGCCTACTTGTCGCCTTAATTCGTGACATTTCTAGAGAAGGTGCGGGGTATGAAACCCATGCAGCGTACCCCTACAAGAACTCCTTCAGCACGCCCGATTACCCGACGACCTTCCGTTGAAAACTCGGAGCATCGTGCCAGCCGCCGTCTTCAAGGGCAAGCTCCTGAACTCGGACCACTCCCGGCGAATACAAGGCAAGCGGTAACGACGATGACTTCCTCGACGGCGCAGACCACAGTAGCACCCCCGTTGTTTACCTGCCCGTCGCCCCTCGGACTCCGAAACCTTTCCACGGGGAGATCCACGAGGACGTCGAGGACTGGATCCAGCACTACGAGCGCGTGGCAAGCCATAACGGATGAACCGCCGAGCAGTACCTGCAGAACCTCTACTTTTCGTTGGAGGGTACTGCGAGGCACTGGTTCGAGAACCACGAGGCTGCGCTCACGTCGGGTGGACGCCTGCGTCACCGAGCTGAAGCGGGCGTTCATGATTCAGCATCGCAGGCAGCGGGCCGAAGACCTTCTCCAGGCGAGGACTCAAGGCCCCAACGAAACGGTCACCAGTTTCGTTGAAGACATCCTCCGCTTGAGCAGCCGAGCCGACCCGCAAGCCACTGACCAGAAAAAGTTGCGCTTCCTTATGAGAGGCGTAAACAGCGAAATCTTCGGCGGACTTATTCGCAACCCCGGACGACCGTTAAAGAATTTGTTGCCGAAGCGATAAACATCGAGCGGGTGATTACGACCTGAGCGCGCCACTACCATTGGCTCAACGACATTTCGACTCTGACATTGGCATGCTCCGAGTTCAGCACCAGCACCGACGAGCTTCGCGAGATGATCCGTCAAGTCGTTCGCGAAGAACTCAAGAAACTGCTCCCTGCTGCCGACTCCCGGCTTCGCTGTCCATCGCCGAAGTTGTGAGGGAAGAGCTTGAGAGAGCCATTGAACAACGGACACCTGCCAACCCTGCTCCGCTCGAGCAACCGACGGTGAGCTACGCCGCCATGGCCCGACGACCGCCACCTGCTGCCAGGCAACCTCCTGCGCCACGACGACGGGACGCACCAACACAGACGTACCCCCGACGTCTCGACGATCGACGTCAGTACGTCCGGCATTTTCCTCCTTTTACAAGGTGGGGATAATGCCGCCCGCAGGGCCGAGAAAGCAACGCTCGGTCACCGACTTCTAGAAGATTCGCGTTCATTCTCGCACCAGACGTAACTTTCCCAAATGCCCCCGACTGCCCCATTCCAGCAGATTGGGATGGATCTTCTCGGACATTTCCCGCCGTCGACGCGGGGAAACCGTTGGATACTCGTGGCAGTATCTCACCAGGTACGCCTAGACAAAAGCACTCACCTCGGGGACCGCCGTGGAAGTAGCCAAGTTCTTCGTGGAGTCTATCGTCCTCCGACGCGGCGCTCCCCAAGTCCTGATTACGGACCGAGGCTCCTCGTTTTTGGCGCAACTGACACAAGGGATACTCCGCCTGAGCCACACCGCCCACCACCGCCGGACCACGACATACCACCCGCAGACCAACGGGCTGATGGAGCGACTAAACAAGACCATCGCCGACATGATTTCGATGTACGTGGACGTGGAACACACGACGTGGGACGAAGTGTTGCCCTACGTCACGTTTGCTACAACACGGCGATTCAAGAAGCCACTGGCATCACACCTTTTCAGCTGGTGCACGGCAGAAAGGTGGCGACGGTGCTCGACGCCATGCTGCCCCACGACCCGATGGACCACGGTACCGACGACGCCCAGCTGGTCACCCAACGAGCAGAAGAAGTATGCCAACTAGCCCGTCTTCGAATAAAGGACCATCAACGTGTCGACGCTGGCCGGTACAACCTTCGTCGCCGCGACGTAGCGTTCCAGCCCGGAGACAGGGTGGGGTGGACGCCCATTCGCCGCCGCGGCCTCAGCGAGAAACTGTTAAAACTCTACTTCGGACCATACAAGGTCATCCGCCGCCTCGGGGACTCTAACAATGATGGGCTCCCCGACGGAACCCGACCATCCGGACGCCGCCAGCCACGACCCGAGGTCGTCCACGTTGTTCGACTCAAGCCGTTCTACGCGCGCTAGAGTTGCGACACTAAATGCTCATTTCGTTTCATCGTTATTTTTTTAGCCATTTCTGTTTTCCTTTCGCGTTACATCGGGACGATACACTTTAAAAGGTCGGAATAATGCCGCCCGCATGGCCAAGAAAGCTACGCTCGGTCACCGACTTCTAGAAGATTCGCGTTCATTCTCGCACAGACGTAACTTTCCACCTGCTTTGTTGTTCTCGAAAGTGCCAGTTCATCCTCGCCCCAAGCGCGCGACGCTCGAGCCTTCCTTACCGAACTTTCGAGATAGTGACACTTTGTAGATAAGCAGCTACCCACGACCCTGTCAAGTCAGTCGCTCGCGCTCTGTTTCGCTGCCGAATCGCCGCCGGCTTTTCCGCTGCCACGACGCTCTTTCGTTACTTATTTTGGTTGGCACAAGTTCGCCCATTAAATCTTTATTTTCAGTTTACTCTTTCGCCTACTTGTCGCCTTAAATCGTGACAATATATTGCTTCGTCAACTTGATTTCTATGGTATTCGCGGTTAGCCTTTATTGCTTTTGAGGTCCTATTTACACAATCGTAATCAGTATGTTTCCATTGGTTAACATTCATCTGATATCAAACCAGTTAGGTCTAGCATCCCACCGGGGAGCATGCTTGGGCAATTTTTTTCTAATATCTATATAAATGACATTGTTGATATAAATCCACCGCCAAAATCTGTTATAAATGCTCACGACAGCTGCATATTTTTTTCGGCACAAGCATTGATGAACTTATCGACGTCCCTAATTTAACATTGTCTAAATTGTACTCCTGGGCACGAGATAATGGCATGAACATTGATATTGAACAACCAAAGGCATAATTTTTCGACATACAACAAGACTATATTAATAATGCGAGATGTCGTACTGAGCTCCGCACCAATGGATATCGTTGGCACTTTTAAAACTTTTGAAGTATTCTTTTCAGAACGAATGTGATATGATAACCACATTGATCATTTAGCCACAACACTGTCACGTGTTATATAGGACTAACGTACCGTCACGGTTCTTCGCGACCCGTTAATGTAAAACTAAATATATATAATGCCCTGTTTCACTCCCATTTAAATTACTGTATCCTCGTTTGGAGCAATACGACGTTCACAAACTTGCAGAAACAATATTTATTGCAAACACGAATATCGAGAATTATTTGTGATGTGCATTATAATTAGCATAGTCAGGGCTTGTTTTGAAAGTTCAGGATGCTAAAAATATTTGACCTCTATGAATATAGATCATTTATCAGCTTTAAACTAGAGAGCAAAAGAAAATACGCGTTTCTTGTTAGACTTAACCGAGTTCGTGCCGAACGATCACGTCTATTTAACTCGACACATGGAATATTGGAAGGTTACTGGCTGTAAGACAAACTATCGTACACAAACGCTACGTTACACTATACCTTAATTGCTCAACTAGCTTACTAGCAACGAAATTTGTATAGACTCTATATCAACTAAATATTTGCGTTCATTATATTTGCGCTTGTGATTCTTCATCGATGCATACAATATAATGTCACCTATTATTTTCCTGTTTATTTGACCTGTATAGGGTTATTTTAGGGCTACAACACTGTCTACTGTGTGGTGTTTTTTTATAATTTTGGTTAAGTTTTTGTTTTCTCATGTATATGTGTGTGTGTGGTTCTTTTCTTATTATTTTATTTTATTTTTCGTGTTGCTGCGCCTGTCATCGTATGGGGCGTCGGGCTCGTCAAGCCTCCACTGGAGGCTTTTTCCTTCTGCCCAACTAATTCATTTGGAGCATAACGTTTTTATCATTATTATTATTATTACTATTATTATTATTGATTATTTGCTGCGAAATGGCGCCAAGTAAAGACGCGTGCCTGATCTGTTCCCGCTGCTTCTATGGACGACAACAATATCTGCGGTATTCCGGATGCAGACTGCGTGCGCATGCCAAGTGCGTATGTTGGCCTGCCGAAATACACGAGTTTCTTCAATCTAGCGTGCCGTCTTTCACCTGTGCGAGCTGTGAGAAGATCAGTGGTGGTGCTAGCCCTAACCACGTCGCCATGGCCTCCAGCGACCGCCGCGACGTGGCCTCCCACTTCCACCTCTCCGTGTCGCTCTCACCCACCGGCGCCGCTCGTCCCGAAAAGGGTAAGAGGTCACTTTCCTCCTCTCGCTACATCCTCAACGCGGGCGTCGATTTTCTGCGGGCCCTTCTGCTCGACGCGCTTGAGGGAATCTCGTTCCTCACGGATCAAGTTGCCGCGTTCAGGGATGAGAACGCACAGCTCCGTCGAGAGCACATGCACGACACGCAGCATCAGGCAACCATGCTGCACAACATAAAAGCGGAGTTGAGGAGCTTCCGCCAAGAGCCCAGGCAAGGCGAAAGTCGGCCCCCATCGTCCTACTCTGCGGCGACCAGCCTCCAGGACCCGGTTGCTTTAATGCGAGATGAAAGAGGCAAAGCTCGCCCCGTAACGAAGGCTGGGGTGTGCGTCAGACGCCACCGTACCTGCTACCATTGGCGGCGCACGCTCCGTGGCCTCTATTCTGGATTCGAGGGTGCACTCCCGCCATCAGGTCAACTCGAACCTGGACGGAGGACGCTTCCGCGAGACAAGGTCAAAGCTCCCCCGGACGACGCGTCCTTTGCTCAACGGGAAGCGCGTCAGCCAGCGGTAGTCCCGTGGCACCACTTCCCTCTCAACCACGGCGATAACGTGCTGTGTTTGTGACACGACTCGGCCCCAACTGCGACGCTGCAGGCCTCCAGGCTCACATCGAGCAGAGGGGCACCCTGAGTGAGCTTGCGTGCACGCGACTGAAGACGCGTCACGATGGTGACTTCTCGTTCCACGTGACGGCTGCTGAGCAGGATATCGAGAAACTGTTTGACCCTCTTCTCTGGCCAGAAAAAAGCCTTTTTAAGGAATTCACTGGCCAGTTTACAGAGAGCCGCATCTATGAAGCGGTCAGCCAACCACTGCCCTCCTACGGAAATGACGACGAAAATACATAACCTCGATATCTACTACCAGAACCTCGTGGTCTTCGCACAAAGACTAACGCATTTTTTCTAACGTCGCTTTTAGTGTTGATTCTATTATTGTTCCCACTGAAACTTGACTTTGTCCAGATATTTCTTCTTCTGACTTTTTCGCACCAAATTTTACGGTATTTCGACGTGATAGCGAATTCTCTAATCAGAAAAAGACGGGGGAGGCGTTTTGATGGCAGTTGATGCGTCAATACCATGCATAATATGTCCTGACCTGGAGACACCGCTTGAGGCAGTGTGAATAGGACTGCAAAGTGTCAAAGGTGAACGCATTCTCCTTGGGGCATACTACTTGCCGGCCGACACCTCTCCTGAAGAATTTAACCAGTGTTTTCTTGCAATTGAAAGTGCAACTAGTGCCCTAGACAAATTCAAATTTATTTTTTTTTGTGATTTTAATGTCCCTAATATAAGCTGAGAAACAGCCACAGCGTCTTCTAATAATTACTACCTTGCTCATAAATCTACGTTCTTACTTAACCTTGCATCATTCCTATGTACTTAACATGCTTGATTTGTGTTCCTCAGATCTAGATGGTATACGTATAACAGCCTCAAGCTTAGTTTCACCTGACAGATATCACCCCCTTTCGAGATCGTGGTAACTCTTCGAGAGGGCATGAGGCGTTGTTTACAGAGCCATTCTAGTGTGACTAGTCACAATTTTTCCGATAGATTACGTTGGTTTATATAACCATTTGGCCGATTACGATTGGTCATCGATCATTCGATGCAATGACGTTGATGAGCAGGTTCGCGAGTTCACACGCATTGTTCTAGAAGGTACACCAGTTTATCTCCTTATGAAGAACTGCATGTTCTAGGTTTTCCTTTTGGTTCTCATATGAATTACGCAGATTAATAGAAAAGAAGTTGCACGCTCACAGAAAATTTAAAAAGAACAGTCTTCCTAGATGAAAATCAGAATTTAGGCGTCTAAGGTCTTCATGCAAGGAAGTTATGAGGCGTGATCGTCAGACGTACTATCGTGGACACTGTTAGCTATAACACGGCAGCGGCGGCCGTCCCGTACCTCCAGCACCTCATAGCAGGTGCCGTTCGAAACTCCGCGGATGCGCCGTGTGGCGGACTCGCTCTTCCTGTCTGCGAGCACACCCTCGCTTTGTCGTCTGCTGGGCACAAAGCAGACAACGCCACAGCGCTCGCCAATTTTCCTGAACACGGTTCAGCGAACCACCGCGTAAGGGGTGTCCACGGTTGATTCCCTGACTCCGCTGGCTAGGGATAATCATCGCCACTAATTGTAATATCACGGTAGACTACATTTTTTTTAAGGCGACAAACTCTCAGTTATACTCCGTTTCACTTTAGGCCTAAGCGCAGCGGACGCTGCGAGACGATAGGGCCAACCAAACAGCGACAAAAGCACACTTTTTGCACCTTATTGTGTCCTTCGGTGATGGACTCCGTGACGTTGCACTTTTGCCGCTATATGATTGGCTCTGTCGTTTTGTAGCGTACGCTGCACTCGGACTTAAGGTAAAACGGAGTGTTAGAGTCTATTTCTGTATCACACCTGCTGCGCTCATACTGGTTTGCGAACGCATATTGTTAAAAATACGTTGCAAAATCCTGTTTCTGAAAAAGCAAAAAAAAGTAGACAGGGTTAATGTCTTAATGACTCTGCAATCTGCCCCAATAAAAATCGCCGATTTAAAATGAGTTTGAGACCAGTTCGCAAGAGCGAGAGTACCAGACGAGCAGCACTGTGGCATCGCCTGCTCCGCGCCTAGCAGACGACAAAGCGAGGGTGTGCTCGCAAATGGGAAGAGCGAGTCCGCCACACGGCGCATGGGCGGAGTTTCGGACGGCGCCTGCTATGAGGCGCTGGGGGTACGCGACGGCCGCCGCTTTCCGTGTTATAGCCAACAGTGTCCACGATAGTACGTTAATTCTGTTAAGTTGCATTTAACTAAGAATCCCACGGAAATTTTGAAATATGTTCGCTCTCGATCAAAGACAAAATGTGGAGGGAAATCACATTGCTGAACTCAGAGGAAAACTCGACCAGAGATGTTTGCAAAATTTTTGCCCACCACTTTCAGTCCGTATTTAGGTATCAACCGAACTCTCCCGTTAACGCCGCGCCAGCTGCCTCTAGTAATGCAACCTGTATTGCGTTTTTTGAAAAGGAGATATAGCATGAGTGTGTAAAGTAGATGAAGCCGTCTTTGTCCTCTGGCCATGACGGCATTCCGTCGGTCCTATTGAAGGCCTCTAGTACAATATTTATCCCTATTTTGGTACACATTCATAACAACTCCCTAAAAACTGAAGCGTTTCACGCCTTGTGGAAAACAGCACTTGTTGCACCCGTACATAAGTCCGGTTCAAAAGAAAGCGTCTCAAATTACAGGCCTATATCTCTTTTTCGTACATTTTCAACACTCTTCGAAGCAGCCTTGCACAACGTATTTTCGTTTAAGCTCAAACATTCCCTCATCCCTAGCCAACATGGTTTTATGGCGGCTGGGTCTACCACGACTAACCTCACCTGTTTCATGTCAACTGCTGCTCAGGTCGTCTTTACTAGAGGCCAAATTGATGTAATTTACTTTGACTTAATCAAAGCGTTTGATCTTGTAAATCACGAGATGCTGCTAGCAAAGCTGTGAAAGATTGATGTCCACAGTTCGTTACTTTCATTTCTCAAAAGTTACTTGCGTGATAGAATGTGTTTTGTCTGCTCGAATAGTAACTCGTCGGTTGCTTATCAGGCTACGACGGGTGCACCTCAAGGTTCCGTTCTCGGCCCCCTTCCGTTTTCAGTTTCTGTGAATGATGTTTCGGCTGTGATCCGTCACTCCTCCTTTCTACAATATGCAGATGACATTAAGATGTTTATAGAGGTACAAGACGAACGCGACTGTGTTTTGCTACAAAATGATGTATATACTTTCGAAAACAAGTGCAATCAGAATGCCCTAAAACTAAAAAGCTCTAATCCTAAAGTCATGTCCTACACTCAAAAGACACATAATATTATATTGTCTTTTATGACATTCAGTCAGTTCTTTTCGCACGTGTGAATGAAATCAAAGACCTTGGAGTCGTATTTGATAGTACATTACGCTTTTCGAGTCATGTTGACCACATTGTGAGCTCAGCATTATGCAACCTTGGTATTACGTGTCCGCATTACTAAAGGGTTTAATAACCCTAGCACGTTTGTCACAGTGTAGAGTGCTTTATGTCGACCACACGTCGAGTATGCCTCTGTTGTATGGAAGCGAATATGCGCGACAAGCTCGGCTAGGATCGAACGTGTTCAGAATAAGTGTTTATGTATCTACATACATCGTTTCTCATCACGCAATGCCTCTACCTCAAACGATGATCCAGCAGTCCCAGTCCAACATAGCTTGGCATCGCCCACCCTGCGGCGTAGGAGAGAACGTGCCGATATCCTCTTTCTGTACAAACTTATTCATGGCACCTCTGACTGCACAGCATTGATCTCAAGTGTACGTTTGAAAACTCCCGTAAAAACTACACGGCAAAATGCATCCTTCTACAATGCTCACTTAAGTAATCTTCACGAACCCCTGTTAAGAATTGGGCACACCTACAATTCCTCTTTTGCAGACACTTGACATATTTAACAATAACACACCGGAGTTCATCAGAGCTCTAAAGGTCCTCACCGAAATTTTGCTTGCCATTTTTTTTGCACTTGATTAAGTTGCTCAGAACCAAATTTCATACTCCCGCTTTCCATTTCTTTCGCCATCGTGGTGGTATACCGTAGAGAGTTTATGTGGCACAGGTAATCTGTCTTAAGTGTTTTTATTGTTTTCTGTTTGTTGTGTGTAGTGTTATGTTTATTGTTTCCTGACTGTACCCGTACCAAGACCGCAAGTTTGTTCCTGATCAATTCAATAAAAACATTGACTGATTGATTGAATTATTGATTGATTGATTATTATATGTCCTTTTCAGCTAAAATCCAAATCTGCAGCGATATAATTTTTGCACTTCATGCGCGCAATGTGAACCTAACGCAAAGACAGAAAAACGCGGATTACTTGCAAGACGCGAGTGTCTGCACAATGTGTAGTCGGTATGCCCTTCTATAACGATAATGTTTTAATGCGACAGCATTAACGGTTCGATGAAGCGCAGCCGGCGTTGTCTGAAACCGCAAAAAAACGGCTCCTGAATTCCGGCTGAGCTAAATGCCACCTATATTCCGGCTCAGCAAAACGGCACCTCATTCCCGGCCGAGCGAAATTAGCAATAAAGTCCCAATGGCTGCGACGCGTCATAGTTTCAAGAAACGCCACCCCACAAAAACCTCCTCTTGGCGCAGCGGCCCGCGCGCCGGTGATGGGAGAGGGTGGTGCGCACGTGGCCAACGCTCTTCTTTCAGCCATGTCGCGCCACCCGACCATCCTGTGTAGAGGAATGCGCGGCGCGTTGCTTGTTAGAATGCACTGTGTGTACGAATCTCTTTCGCATTCCCACACGTAAGCAGTCTTGAGTGTCCTGTAATTTTTTGTCGTATCCGAAATGTGCATACCAGCTATAATAATAAAATTATTCTAGCTTCCACACTGCTCCAGCTGTGTCAAAGATAGTTGCGCGAACGATTCTGAATAAGACGCAAGTCGAAGTCACGTGCTTTCGCAGAGCTGCAGCACCGTAACTGCTCTGTGGGTTTGCAAAGAAAGCAATGGCTCACTTCCGCGTTCTCTATTCAGCATCCACTGAAGCTGTTCACGCGCAACATTCACTTCTGAAATGCCACAGAAATTGGTCCGCGAGTGTTGGCGAAGTGCGCAATCAAAAGCATCGCACTGATTGGGCTTTCACGATTGGTCAAACTATCACGATAACGCCTTTAGTAGACATATTTTTGAGTTGGTGAAAAAAGTATTTTTAGAGAAATAATTAGATCATATTATCTTGATAAAGTAATCCAATCTCGAAGAGGGGAAGGAAATATGAAAAGGAAAGGGTGAGGAGGCTAAATGTAGCAGGCTATTCCTGATAAGCGGACAAATCTGATCAGGGAATAAAAAAATTGGGCTGTGCATGTTAATAGAGCCTAGAACTTGGTCTGCCCCAACGGGTTACGAGTTTCCGAGCTGTAGAGAAGAAATTTAGCCAGTTCAATAGAACTGCTAGCCTGGGGACCTTTAACGTGCATCACGCAATAGTGGCACACAACTGCGCGCCGGTACGATGCTCATCCAAATCAAAACTTGCAGGGGTGAGGATTGAGCCCAGGATCCTGTGTTCTGAAGCACGAGATTTCACTCCAGGTGCGTCATTGTTGATGTGCGCTATCCAGCTCGGCTACCGATTGCCCCTCAGGCAATTTGGAATGTATTTGCGCTGCGGGTGCTTGAGTATGGGGTGACTCCAGTACGTGTACGTGTCTCGTATTGCCTCTTCAGGGAGTGAGTTTATGGCGTTGTTACGATACTCTGCTGCTCCCTCACACGTTCAAACGAGATGGGTTCACGTAGCGGGAATTTCGCAGTGCGAACGGAGAGGATCAGGGCCGAAGTCGCCAGCTAGACGAGGGTAATTGCTGTCTTTATTTCAATCATGCGTATGAAGACCCATTTCTAGCTGCTGCATCCAGGAGTGACAGGGTCGGCATCAAGAGGGGCAGTGCAACGAGCCTGAACTTCGTTGTTGCGATGTCGTCTTTACTGATCGCTTGAACGTCATGTGTTAGGCCCTGGTTTTCTTCCATGACGGGGTGACCTTGGCAAGGTGAGGACATGAAACCTGCATGTAGCTGATCCCTCGTGACCTTGTCCGCCTTCTTGTTACCCGGGGCACCTTCCTGTGCGGGGACCCACAAAAGCAGGATATTGACTAGCGGACGAGATTTAACAAGTTTGTCTCGAATTGGGTCACCACCGAATTTCTGATGTTACCCGCCCGCATTGTTGGAGGGCTTGCCGGGAACGGGTGAAGATGCGCGCTTCAGTGACAGTTTTGGGAAGGCTAGGAGCCCCTTCTTAGACGGCGTGAAGCAGGGCTAATAGCTCTGCAGTTTTCGGGCAGTTTGTCTTGTGCCTGGTGCCAATTCATGTTATGTTCTTGAAGACGGAGCGCCAGGCAATCGCAAAGCGGCTTGTGTCGTCTCTGGCAGCATCTTCGTGCATGACCTCGGCGCCGGCCAGTGAGTTGTTTTCTTTAAACTTGCTTGCCGGCCGCGTGCGTGCGCCTTCATTTATGTCCTGTTCCTTGATTTTCGGGAACCTGTTTAATCGGGACAACAAGCTCGTTCTCCCATGACGGAGGTGGAGTTGACATTGCTGCTGTGTTTATAAGGAACTCACGTCTCTCCAGTTTGATGCGAATGATTCTGCGCAATGAAGATCTGGCTGGGCGATGATTCTGCCCAAAGACAATTTCCTTGCGGATAACACGCAGAATATTGACCGGTGCGGCAGCTTCAAGGTGTTCAACCGAGGTGAACTTGGGTAAGCCTCTAATGACCCTGATTGCCTCTCGGTTGAGCACGAGCAGGGCTGCTTCTTGGGCCTTGGTCAGGCGCACATAATTCAAATCGTAGACGGCGCAAGAACTAACCTAACGAGTCTCTGAAGAAGATGCTCCTGGGCACCCCACAACTCGCAGGTAACCTAGAGAAAGCTGGTGCATTCCTTTACTGTACTTTGGTCTGTTTGAGACAACTTTACGCGTCTCCACATTGGTCGAAAGCGACGCCGAGAATGTTTAGATTGTGAGTAGACTCAATGTTGGTGCTGTTTCGTTTGAGAGCAATTGAGTACTTAGTCTTGCGTCGTGTCTTGCAAACAATATATCCAGTCGTCTTTGAGGAGAAGGTAAAGCAAGACAGTACCGCGCGAATGCGTTGGCAATGTAGAGGGCGCGCTGCATATTGCGCTTTTGGGTTCAAGCAAGGTCTTTTGTAGCTCGGAATCTGATGCCATCAGCATAAATGGTGAAACTGGCTCTAGAACGTCCCGAAGATTGAAAGAAAAATTTAGCATTGCCATATTAAAAAACGCTGACACCCCCGAAAATTATTTTTTTCTGCCAGGCGATTTAATATGGTGTCGGAATATTACCCAATTAATACTTTGCTACAGAGTCACCTATTTTTTAAGAAGGACAAAACACGCAACTGCTCGAAACTGAAACCGAAACCCCTCACCGCAAGCAGATGTGGAGAGGAGAGAGTGAGTGGCGGAAGTCACGTGGCTGCACTCGACCGTGCGATGTGCTTCTTTTCTGCTGGGTGCAGCAGACGAAATGCGTTCGGGATCTGTTCCCGTGTTATTCCTTTGCAATTATGTTTGTTCCGCTCGCTGTTCTGTACTTCAAGATGAGTTGTTTTGTAGAGTTAAATGTTTACAATTAGTAGTGAGTGCCCGTGGTGAATTTCTGTGCCTCTGCTCCGCAAAGAATTCTCCATAGATGTTGCGTGAAGAGCTGCCTCACATGTGAAAGTGGCATAGTACGGCAGAGGTGTCAAAAAATGGAATTCCCTACCATTTTGTTCAGTGACTTATCGTCCACAACAATTTTTTTTGGTTCTAATTGTAAAAAGGTGTACACAACGCAAAATGTCTGAAAAAAATGTTATGCCCACAACAGGAATCGAACCCGTGCCTGCTGCGTGTGAAGCGGACGCATTTCAACTGAGCTACTGAAGGAACTCTTTTGTTCGTAGTAAAGCATCCGGTCGACAGTATGTCGGAAAGCTTACTGCCGATTTCCGTCCAGTACATGCACTCCCGGCTTGAAGTCGGGCAGCACCACGCACTGGCCTCATTCGCACCAAGTAAAAACCGTACGAGTTCGTATTTGACTGGATGTACGCACTTCGTTCACGACGTTTGAGCGAGCGATGTCTTCAACCACGAGACGGGACGATGGCTCGGTGACGTATTCGTGCAATCGGCTTGCCGGTCGGGCGTGTCGTACGGGAAGAATATCAATTTTTTGATCTGCCCAAAATCTCTCTTTCAAGGGAAGACAGAATTCGCCGGTACCGTGAACAACAGTTCTGAAGTAGAGGTCCAACGCCCGTCGTCCGCTGCCAACCGCGAATCCCACGAAACGCGAAACGACGCCATGTTGAGAATTATGCAGTGGACGCAGAGTATGCTTCCGGTTGTCTGGGCAATTTTTTTTTTCAGTCAACGTATTTCTGTTTTCTGGAAGCCACAAAAATGAATTTCATGTGTTTTTTTTAATTTTTAGTATTGACTGTGTGCCTTCAATAACCCACGACTTTGATTAAATTTGGTGGTCGCGTAGAAACATTAAAAAACGACCCGTGACCACGGAAAAATAGTGAGCGTGACACAAATTGGCCAGTTCTCGATCGGTGGTTTTTGGGCAAAAGAAAACCGGAATTTCGAGCCGCAAGTTCTGTTCTGGGTAGTTGAGCTCTCATATGTTACGTACAACTAAAAACCTCGGCGAGCATAAATACCCTGTCAGTGTATCTTTAAACAGAGCGGGGAATATTGACGCGCCCTGCTTGACACATTCGTTAACCAGCTTCCTCTGCCTTCTCGTGCTGCCAACGACAACCTGGAAGAATGTTTCATTAAAAACGTCTTAATAAAGTTGAAAAGCTTTTCAAAAATTGCTGCCTTGATGACCGTCTTGTGTGGTATAGAACCAAAATTATTTTTAAATAAAGGGCGACGGCAGTGCTGATCTGAATCTTGAACTGTGGCTCGTTAAACATGGAACTGTGGCTCGATAAACATATCCAGTTTCAAGGATCCACGAAAGCCGGGCTTCAACGATGCGCATTTCAATATTTTGCAAAAGTTCCAAGATAGCCAGATGGGTCTCAAATATTCAACTAATGTAGAGGCTAGCGCGGGCGTGCGTATAGAAAGGACAGTGGATTTATTCAAGGATGCCGAGATCTCAAGGCAATCCGACGCGTCGTTCTATATCTGCTCTGTCATGTCCTCCATTAGCAGGTTCCGAAGGGCGGTGACAGAATCACGTCTGGGCCAGGTACCATGTTGTTCTTTGCAGACTCCAAAACCTCGATGAGATCGCCCAGAGTGAAGGCGGCGTTCTCCGGTTCCTCAATGTTGACAGAAACCGGAGAGTAGATCTCAGTTTGAGGTGCCGGGGTTTGTTGTAGGAAGAAAAACTACCGGCCTTCTTGACTAGGTCTTCTTTCGACACTCCTAGGCGCAGGGCTAAGTTGCTGCCAGTGTTGCGAGCCTTGGTTTTGTCCGCGAGGTCTTTGTTAGTTCGCATTTGCGAAAGAGTTCCGGAGTGTAACTTGTGGTTCTGCCGGTGGCCTGGTTGTACCTGACTTTGCGTCTCACTGTTGCCATTGTCCGGTGAGTCATTAAAGCCGACATTCTCGAAGCTCAGAAAATCATAAGGTGGAGATCCGGCATCGGGGTATCTTCTTTGACTTGATACATGCTTTTGAAAATTTATCGTTTCCACATTTCTTCAAACGAGTGGAAGGTCTCTAACGCTGTTTATTTTGGCACGAAATGCATCCCACTTGGTGAAGGTGAAGGTTTACTTGGAAGGCACTCCTAGCGGAAGGCCTATCAGGACGGCAAGGTGATAAATATTTTATGGTGTCTGGCAGCATCTTCTACCTAATCTTGAGGTTCTTGGTAGCCGCCGTAATATCGGGCGACGTGTCAGTTTCGGAGTCGTGTTAAGAGAGTCTGGTGTGAACTCCCTTGTCGTTGTGTAGCTGCAGCCGGAGCGCTTGGCACGTGGCTTTAAACTATTTTACCCTTGTATTTTTTTATTTCTTACCATCACAGTCTTCAGCAACGACGCTTACCGCCCTTGTGTCCAATGTTCTGCATGGCCAGAAGTCGTTTTCGATGACCCTGGTCCAACGTACACGTTTATCACGTCCACGAGGATAGATTTCATTTTAAGTCGCACCAAAACAACAACGCGGTTGTCAATCCAGAATGAAACTGTGTCGAGTTGTAATTGAGGAATCGATTTCCCATTAAAAGGGAACGTCCTGCATTGAACTTCGCCTTGTCTTAACATGCTCGTTTGAAAGTGGATATTATAATTTCGTTTTTTGAAATCTTTACGTAGGCGTCCTGCAGCAGAAGTTACGCCAGGGGCTTCCTGCCGAGTAGTCCGAGCCTAAGTATCAGCTCTGTCAGCTTGTAATACAAGCTCCTAGAATTCCACTGCGGATACAAAGTCTTATGTCAATTCTTTGGCTTACCAATACGCTCTAGTTGAGGCTTGGGTGAGTTGGTACATACTTCGGAAATAAAATAGCGTGAAAGACGAGGACAAGACAAAGAGGTAACACGTGTTAACTCTTTGCCTTGTCCTCGTCTTTAGTGCTGCTTTTAATTAGAAACTTATGAATACGCCTCACGGAGATGTCGACGGTAGTAGTCACGTGGGTTTACTAGAGCAGAGACAAGTCCGCAAGAAAAACAATATGCCTTACTTTCGTAGGTCGTGAATCTTGCCTCAAAGTTCTCAAATTCTACCCTGATGATAAAAGGTTCCGTGTGCTACAAAATCCTTAAAGGGACGCTCCATGAGTTGGCTTTTTAGTACTTTGGCTTTAGTGCAGAAAAGTGAAGTGGGGACCTGAGTGGTGGGGAAGGAGGAGCAGCGGCCTTCTTGAATTATGGCGCAGGGCCTTCTGAGCCGTGTTAGGCTCAGCAATTGCCTCTCATCGCCACGCCGTGTCAGAGGTTGCAAAACTAGTCGCGCCTGGCTTCTGACGGAGGAATCCTGCGTAGAGGGCAAACATTGGTGGTCGCTACGTGAGCACCACCACATTTAATGCATAAGGGTTGCCGCTTGCATTCCCCGGCGGGGTTGTGCTCGTGGTCGCAGTCGCCAAACCTGATAGCGTCCTGAGGGCGGACGTCGGCTTTACAGCCAAGCTTGTGGCAATTGAGGCAGACGAGGGGTCTGGGCCTGTAGAAGGACACCTTGAAGAACTCACATGAATAACGCACGTATCGCGGAAGGGTCTGACTCCTGAAAATAATCAGCATGGTTCTTCTAGATTGGCTGATAATCCTGGCTGCCTAAGTTTGGTGAGTTCTTCAGTGTAGCTCCTTTATCAGTGACTTTGATGTTTTGTCGTTATCGTGTCCCCTGTGGTGGGCGACCCCTTCGTTCGGGTACCTGACATAGCAATGTAGGACTTCATTTCCAGAGCCTTATTTTTTTCTTATCAGTATACGCAATCGTGAGGAGCGTATCAACTGCCTGCTGATTCCTGGTTACAATGAAAATCTTATTACATTTCTTCTTGACTTGAGCGAAACATTTTTTGTCGTCGACGCTTGTTCGAGTGATGGCGTCTTTGATCTCTTTGGTGGCGAAGTTCATGACGTCCTCCTACAGATTGGTTTCAAGACAATCCTGAACTTTGGTGCCGATGACGTAGAATCGCTTACCCCGTAGGATCTCTGATGTCGGCCACGTCTGCGCATTTGACACCAATGGCCTAGCGGCAGCTGTTCCTTGTTCCCAGTCCTTCTTTATGGACACTGCATTGTTTACTTGCTTCAACGCTAGAGCTACATTAGTGAACTGCTCTATCGCTAGCCGACGAGTTTCCTGTCGAGTTTGGGCGCTTGTATTTTTGGAAAGCGGCCTAGTTATGCATGTACTCAGTAATGGCCACCTTGCTCTGCGTATGCTCGTCAGTATCTCGCCGGTTCTGCACATACTCAGCAATGACGACCTAGTTATTTTGAAATGCGGAAACAGCAAGAGACTATACAATAGCAAGATACATTTGAAGCCCATTTAAACTATATTAAAATGTGTGTAATAACTTTTCAATATCGTCAAACACTTGCAACCCTTTGAAATATGGCATCAAATCTGCTAGGATTAAAATGAATCCTCAATATTAGACAACGTTGGACCCCTATTGTCGTTTCATCGGAAGTCCTGTCCGACTACGCAATTATGAACAACATTGAAATCCAATTATCCCAACATTAGCAGTTCTATTCAATTTATCTCACGAGAAGCCAATGAGTCTCCCATATTGGAACACACAGGAATCTCATTGGCTCTCCAGCGAAAGTGGTATCCAATTTATCAAACAGAGTGTCTAGGACGGGCCTATAGAGTGCAACATTGGAAGCTTTTGAACTCCATTAGTGTTACTATTCGATTTATCCAGCGAAGTGCCAGTGCCCTCCCATTTTGGGCAACACTGAAAATCCAGTGGCTCTCTATTAGGTAGGATATCTCAATTTGTCCAACAAGTTACCACTGAGTGTTCAATATTGAACGATATTGGAAGCTCACTGGAACTCTATTAGAAGTGGTTTCAAATTTTCCAATGCAAAAGACTGCCCAATATTCAAAAACATTCGAAGCAAAAATACACTATATCTGAAGTAGTGCTCAAGTTATTCAATAAGGTGCCTATGACCGCCTAAATTTAGGTAACATTAGAAACCCTTTGGAAGTCTTCTGTGTGTAGTCGCCAGTTTATTAAACAAATTACCAATGTGTGTCCAGTATCTTACAGCCTTGGAAACTCATTAAAATCAACAGGAAGTTGTTTCCAATTTATCTAATATGATTCAAATGAAAACCGAATATTGCTAACGAAAAGGACACAGTGAGTCAATCATGTTTTTTTTTTGTTTCAACACAGTCTCAATTGCGGCTGAAATTTGAAATTTCATTTTTTTCGGATCAACAGAAAAGGGAACAGAGACAAAAGGGAAAAATGCCTGACGAAGGTCTCTGCTTTTTTGTTTTTTTTTGCTGTTCGTCGATACGGTATAAAGTATAATGCACTTCGTACAGCTGCATACATGAGCAATTTAAAACAATGTTATGGCTTTTTATCGTATCATGGAGAGAGGATCACAGGTAGTAATATAAATTATAAAGGTACTTTTTATATGTTAACGACAAAGCCACCAATTTATACATACACACAAAGGGCTATAAAACCGTGTCACTGCCCATGAAAAGTGTTTTCAGCTCTCTTCTTAAATTTCGAAAAAGTGTTTTTAAAATCTACGAAGGTTGCAATTAAATTTATTAATTTTGTCCCCTGATAATCTTTAGTTTGCTTTCCGTCATCTTTGCGAATCTGTTGAGGTTGTCTTAAGCATTGCCTAAAGGTGTATCTATGCGCTACATGTTTATTCTATGTGTATCAAAACGTTTCTCACTTGAGATTACTTGCATTAGCTTCAAATCATTTTTTTAGTCTTAAGTATACTCGTGTTTTCTAAAAAGTGGCTCAATGGGAAGGTCTTGAATTTTTTATATTTTAAAAATGCGCAAGATTCTCTTCTCTATTTTAAGAATCTTACGTAGTTTGTGAGCGTTGTTGTACCCCATACCAAAACACAGTAGCAAGTGAATTTGAGTAAATTAGAGGAGTAATATATATATATATATATATATATATATATATATATATATATATATATATATATATATATATATATATATATATATATATATATATATATATATATATATTGTTGGGGCGCTCGCGCGCCCAAGCGGGAGGGGGGCGCGAAAGCACCGCACATCCCGCTATAAGAGTCAGGTCAACTCTCCGCCCAGCGGCGGTCCCCGCTGGGAAGCCGAAAGCTAATAAACGCTTGTTGTTGATCTGGATTCCGGGTGTCGTACCTCCCTACGGGCAGCAGCAAGGCCAAACCGCTGCATCTGGCGCCCAACGTGGTTTTGCTGCCCGCTGGTGGGTAGCCACCTCGAACCCAGGGCTGTTTTTCTTTCTTTTTCTCTTTCCTTGCTTGCCGCTGACCATCACGTGAGTGTTATCTGCTACACTTTTTTGCGCTCCTGTTCGCATTTCTTTGTTCATTCGTTTTCTTTTATTTCATTCTTTGTTGTCGCGTCACCTCCTCCGTCGGGATCATTATGTCTGAGCAGCAAAAAGAGCGCATGACGCCTGCGTTCGGGGCCATCTGCACGGTCAGACCAGCGTCATGCATGCGTTGTAGCACAATTTGTAAGTTCTCTAGATGTTCGTCAAATGAACGGGAAAAGACAGTTACGTCATCGAGATACCAGAGGGCAAACTTGTGTTTTGCGTCGCCGAGGACGATATCTATCATTCTTTGGTAGGAACTGGGGCTATTACAAAGTCCGAACGGCACGAATTCATACAAGCCTCTGTGACATGGTGAAAGCGGTCTTTTCCACGTCGTTTGGGTGCATCTGTATCTGCAGGTAGCCACGAGAGCAGTCGAGGGTTGTAAAAAACGTGGCGTCGGACAATGTGTACGTGATTTCTTGAATGGATGGGAAGGGATAAGAATCTCTTACCATCATGGAATTCAGCTTGCGGTAATCGACACACAGGCGGGTCGAGCCGTCCTTCTTTGGTGCCAAGACAACCGGGAAGGCCCATGGGCTCTTGGAGGGTCGAACCGCGCCAGTGGCGATCATCTCGTCTAAGGCTGCGTCCAGCAGGGCTCGCTTGGGAGCGCTGAGTGGGCGGGGGCTGCAGCGGTACGGTCGGGCGTCACCGGTGTCGATGCGATGCGTGAGGACGTCGGTCACGCCCGGCTTTTCTGTAAACATGTCGGAAAAGGTCGTAACACCGTCTCGAGTTTCGCGCGCTGTGCTGGTGTCCCATTGAATGCCTGAATGGCTTGGAGGACTGGCTCAGGAAGCGTGTCTAGTGTGGCAGCTGCCATCCGCGTATCTCCCATTCGGTCTGGTGCGTCGAACGGCAGGAACTCCGGCGTATCGCCGAGCCGGTAGCCGCCAGCGCTGATGTCGAGCAGCATACCAGTATCTGCAAGAAAGTCTCGACCGAGGATAATTTCTACCGACAAGCCCGCGAGGCAAAGAAATCGTTGCCGCTTTACGCATTCGTTGAAACTAATGCGTAAGCGGACCGCATCCTCTGCTTTCTGCGGTCGCGCTGGATGTCATTTTTAGCTGGACCTTTGTCTTTCTGAAGGCAACTTTTTTCCTTGCTTCGGGCATAAAGTTTGTCACCGATGAGCGAAACGCCTGATACTGTGTCTAACAAGACAGTGAATGTTTGCGCTGAGCACTCTAACTCTTATACGGGTTCGGCGCTCGGCAAGTTTTTCGAGCGTAACTACTCAGTCACCGAGAAGGAATGCCTCGCCATTGTGTTCGCGCTCAAGAAATTTGACATGTTTTTGGATGGAGCCCGCTTCGTAATCCAGACGGACCACCAAGCCCTGTCCTGGCTACAAAGACTCCAGAATCCCGCAGGACGTCTTGCTCGATGGGCGCTGGCACTGCAGCGCTACGACTACACCATCCAGTACAAGAAGGGCTCTACAAACACCGTCGCCGACGCGCTGTCGCGCGCACCGGTCCCTACCGCGACGCCGGCAGATCCCGAAGAAATGCAGCTAACCGCCGCAGTACGGGCAACCTTTGACGACCACTGGGGCGCCCTTGTGAACAAGAATGATCTTCGGGCAGCACAGCAGACTGACGGCTTCTGTCGGCGGGTGATCGACACGCTGGCAGGCCAAGCCCGAGGCGATGCCGACAGTGACCGGCAGTTTGACTGCTACGTCCTCGGAGACGACGGCTTGTTACTCCGATACATTCCTTCGCCAGACGACGACACCCCCTTTCGCATCGTGGTACCACGCAAACTACGTAAGTCGTTTCTACGTTACTACCACGATTCTGCTCTCGCTGGCCATTCTTCCGGTCAAAAGACCTACGAAAAACTTTGCCGTACAGTTACATGGCCAGGGATGAGACAGGACGTATTTCGATACGCACGTTCGTGTACTGTATGCCAGAAAGCGAAACCACGAGGCGGTCTTCCGTTCGGTGTCATGCAGAGCGTAGAGAGCAGAGGACCATGGCAAATTGTTGCCTGCGACATTATGGGTCCATTCCCGCGAAGCCCCCGTGGAAATCAGTATTTGCTTGTGGTCACCGACCACTTCACGAAGTGGGTCGAACTCTTTCCTCTGCGAACGCTAACTTCGAAGAACGTATGGGCGTGCCTCCTACAGGTATTCACCCGGTTCGGCTTCGCGGCTCAACTGATCACTGACGGCGCGACGTATTTCACCAGCAAGGTGTTCGCAGATTGCTGTGACGCCATGGGGATCCGTCACGTCCGAACGTCAGTGTACCACCCGCAGGCCAACATCACCGAGCGCGTAAATCGCAACTTGAAGTCCATGCTTATAGCGCACACAGCGCGCCATAGGGACTGGGACCTTAAGCTCCCAGAAATGGCGTTCGCCACGCGAACCACCGTAAATCGATCGACAGGGTTCACGCCCGCTTACTTAAACTTCGGCCGCGAATTACACTTCCCCCTCGATAATCGCATTCGCCCACTCCCAGGAGGCTCCATTCCGTCCCACGCCCAGTTCGCAGGTGCCTTGCGCAAGCGACTGCTTGACGCCACTCGAGAGGCCCGCGAATACCTCGACGTCTCACGAATGGAGCAAGCGGCGCAGTATAACAAGGGTCGACGAGACGTCCACTTCTCAGTGGGGGACCTGGTGCTCAAGCGTACTCACCCGCTGAGCGACGCTGCTCGAGGCTATACAGCTTCCCTCGCAAACAGGTGGGACGGTCCATACAGAGTAACACGGAAGTCGCGCCTCTCCTACGAGCTAGAGCACTGCACGACAGGCGCACACTATGGCCCAGTGCACGTATCCGAACTCAAACAATTTTATCCTGCAGACGACTGGCCTTCCGAGGTGTGCGAGACCCCAGACCACAACAACAGCCCCTTCTCATCCACACCGCCCAAACGGCGATATAACCTGCGCCGCCGGTGACGAATGGACATCGCTCCGGCTTTCCCCTTCAACCACCTATCATGCGCCTTTTCTCCTTTTCTCCCCTCTTCTTTTCCTTGTTTTTCTTCTTTTTTCTTTTCCTTTGCGGAGGGGAAGAATCCTCACCTTCGTTTTTTGGGGGGTTCTTCCGAATCAATTGAACATACCGTTGCCCTCACTATGGTCGAGTCGCGCTATCCACTGTTCTCCTTCATTTGCTAACAATACCTTTGACATGCGTAGGACATGCCGCACGACCGCCAACCGGGTTCTGCACGCCGAGACGCTCGCTCGTCGCGATGGGGACCCTACGTTCCGAGGGGCCGGCATCCGGTTCGGGCACCATCGTACCGGTTCCAGCCCGCGCCCACGCGGCCCACAGAACACATTGCCACGTGGACCGCTCTGACCCTGGACGGGTCCGCCGTTGGCTGGTGGTCGCGACTTGCATGGGAGGACCAGCCCCAGGTCCCGATGGGGACACCGGCCGGTCAAGTCCCGGAACCCTTTCGACGCCTGACCATCACCGACCGGCACCCCACGGAGCCCCGGGCACACTATGCCCCGGAAGAAAGGGCCCTGCTCTGCGAAGTCTGCGGGGTACCAGAAATTCACTGGCCCACACATCGGGCCGGCCTGCTCCACCGCGAGCGCGCACGAGCCGCCCGAGGGGTCGGCGAGCAGCAGGCACCAGCCGCCCACGTGCCGCAGGACGCGGACCTGGACGCGGCACTGAACTTACTCCGCCGACTGCGCCCGCACCTCCTCCGAGAGTCGGACGACGTCATCTTTGAAGACGACGACGCCTAGTACGCGCGCACCCAGAGGGGGAAAGTGTGGGGGCGCTCGCGCGCCCAAGCGGGAGGGGGCGTGAAAGCACCGCACATCCCGCTATAAGAGTCAGGCCAACTCTGCCCAGCGGCAGTCGCCGCTGGGAAGCCGAAAGGTAATAAACGCTTGTCTTGTTGAACTGGATTCCGGGTGTCGTACCTCCCTACGGGCAGCAGCAAGGCCAAACTGTTGCACTATATATATATATATATATATATATATATATATATATATATATATATATATATATATATATATTAGCCATTTAGGTATGAGGTTTTTTATTTTATACAAACATCCATCTGCGTGAGAAAGCTCGGCAGTCAACTTATTTACATGTGTTTTTCCATTTAAGCTCCTGGTTGAACCAGACGCGTAAATGTTTTTTTCTTTGGGATCTTATCTTGCTTCATAATTGTGTTTTCGAAATGTAAAGTACTGTAGTGTTGTCCTGATTGTTTTTGGGGCAAAAATTATATTCTTGGTTTCCTTAGCATTTAGATGCAATTTATTTATATGGATCCACACTTCTAGATACGCGAGACACCTATTTGCAATTGATTCTAAGGATGCTATGAAGGCAGAGGCGAAAAAACCGTAGGTTTTATCTGCGTATACAATTAACCCTGGGGCTCTAAGAAATGCAGTAACGTCGTTTATATAAAGGAGAAACAACCAAGGGCCTAAGTCGAACCTTTGGGGACACCATATTTTACTTCCAATGCGGTTCAGTCAGTGTTGTTAACTTTGACAAATTGAACGCGATTTTTTAACTAATGTTTTATTAAAGAGAAGGGAACTCCTCGCGTTCCTGTACAGTTGAGGTTTATTTAGCTAAATTTAGTGTACTAAAGCGTTTAGAATGTTTTTGTTTTTGTTTTTTAACTTGGAAAAAATTCCCGAGTGTGTATCATTGATTTCCTATGTTGTACATTATTCTGTCTTTCGTTTTAACAGGTACCTGGTTTGATTGATTTCTTTTGAGGCCTACTCAAATTAATATTTCACACCATGCTTTATAAGAAACTGCTATAATCATGAGTGTATACACTCAAAATATTTTGGAAAATATTGGCAAGACTGATATAGGTCTATAATTTGGTAGATCATGCCGCGGGCGCAGCTGATTAATTAAGCAGGCAGCGCGCCCGTGGCATAACGGTTTATCGTGCTTGTTTTCCACGCAGAAGGCCAGGGTTCGATTCCTGGCCGCCCCTACACATTTTCGTTGACGCTGTGATGTGGTGTTCTAGTGAGTTCGAGAACCGCCTTGCTCGTTCGAGGTGCGAATGTTCAGGCGTCGAACTTTCTACGCCGATTATTCCAGAAGCCCACGCGTGTACGTGGTATCGCGGTGAACCGAAGCAGTTTTCGCCCCAGCGTTCCACTCCGCTTCTTCGCAGATTTCGACACCCGCGACCCTCTGTTGTTATCTTCTGCTTCCTTTTTATTTTTGGGCACAAGTTCGCCCACATTAAACGTTTAGTTCCTTTATTATTCTTTGCCTCATCATTTGTCATTCGTGACATTTTGGTGGAGGTGTGGGTAGCGAATGCCCCTGCCGCGTACCCTCCGAGGGCCCTCAGTGCAAGTCTGACGCCAAGCCCGCGAAGAACCAACGAAGGCACTACCGATATCCGGTTCAGTCGTCGCACCCAAGGCCTACACCCGAATTCGGACTTCTGCCGCCCAGGACCAAGCAGCCAACGAGGCCGACGATGAACGACCAGCAATCGCAGCCTTCGACCGCTGCCGCCGTCATCTACCTGCCCGTTGCCCAGCGAACCCCAACGACCTTCCATGGCGAGACCCACGAGGACGTGGAGGACTGGCTTCTCATTACGAACGTGTAGCACGTCATAATGGATGGACCACGGAGCAGCGCCTCCAAAACCTCTACTTCTCCCTGCAGGGTACCGCGAGGCAGTTGTTCGAGAACCACGAGGCGTCGCTCACGTCGCGGGACACCTGTATCGCCGGCCTGAAAAAGACATTCACAAACCAGACACGACGACAGCGAGCGGAAGACCTCCTGCAAGTACGAATTCAAGGGCCCAACGAAACGGTCACCAGCTTTGTTGAAGACGTCCTCCGCCTGAGCAGCCGCGCCGACCCTCAGTCCACCGAGGAGAAGAAGCTGCGCGTCTTGATGAGAGGAGTGAGGAGGACATCTTCGGTGGACTTGTTCGCAACCCACCAACTACTGTCGCTGAATTCGTTGCCGAGGCAACTAACATCGAGCGGGCCCTATCAATCCGAGCCAACCACTACAACCGACTCGCCGGCACGCCTGCCGCCTCGACGCTGACATCTTCCCGATTCGACGAGGGCGGCACCAACGCTGACAATCTTCGTGCAATTGTCCGCGACATCGTCCGGGAAGAGCTCGGGAAGCCGCTGCCTGCTGCCAACCAGCCGGCGTCGCTGTCGTTAGCCGAGGCGGTACGCCAAGAAGTTCAGCGGGCAATTCAAACGGAGGCTCCGGTCAGCGTAGCACCACCCGAGGAGCCCACCCTGACCTACGCCCCAGTGACCCGACGGCCACCGCCTCTTCCTCGAGCCTATGTCGCGCCGCCCCGACGTCTGTCTCCAGCACCGCAGCCCGACCGCCGCAGCGAAGACCAGGTCCAGTACGCCGCCCAAGCACACCGCGCACCCCGGAAGACCGACGTGTGGCGAACGCCCGACCGATGCCCTCTGTGCCTCCATTGCGGGGAACCGGACCACACCTACCGCCGATGCCCATACCGACGACTCGGGCTACGCGGATTCCACCCGAACGACCCGCGCCCCGCTCGCGGTGAACGCCCTACCGAGATCGACGAGTACCTGCGACGACCCCAGTCTCCCGAGCCTGCGTTCCGCCGAGAGTTCCGGCCGCCGTCGCCGCGACGTCCAGCTTCGCAGATGCATCGACCCCGACGTGAAAGCCTGTCACCCCTCGCTTCTCGCCGGGGAAATTAAGCGCGGCAACCCCTGAGGTGGAGTCGCCGAAGACGACCGACGCCAAAATCCTTTACGAACGTCGGAGGGCCCCCACTCAAACGCCACCAGAGACCGAAACGACGCTCCTGCAACGGTGAAGAAAAACTTTAACATCGTCATCGACGGTCACGACGCGTCGGCTCTCGTCGACACCGAAGCATACTACTCTGTCCTGGAGTGGAGGCTCTCCCAACGCCTTCGGAAGGTGACGACGCCGTGGGATGGCACCACAGATACAGACCGCCGAGGACATCTCCATCACGCCAGTCGGAAGATGCACTGCTCGCGTCGAGATTCACGGCGAGACGGGTCCGCTAAAGTTCGTCGTTCTACGGGACTGTGCGAGGGACGTTATACGCGGAATGGACTTCTTGTGCGAGTACAGCGCCGTCATCGACCTGGAAGCCAACGAGTTGAGGGTGCGGAAACCTGTTGCAAAGCCCTGAGGATCACACAACTTTGGCAGCCACGCCAGCTGCAGTGCGTGTACTCTCCAACGACGTTAACTTGCCAACACGCTCGAGTGTACTTGTACCTGTCGCGACCGAAAAAGGCATCTGCGGAGAAGCTTTGCTGGAGTGGTAGCGTCCAACTGCTCCAAGGAAAAGGGATCGGCGTCGCAAGAGGCATCGCGGAGCCCGCAGACGGACGCACTGTTGCGCTCGTTACAAACTTCCGACAGGAGGCTCCAGCATCTTACGAAAGGCACCGCCGTGGGTCATGCCGAGGAACTCCTGACTCAGCCGCTATCGCCGGAGTATCAGAAGACCTTCTTCATGGCCACACGAGACAACGCCGCCTTCACAGTTCGACATCGATCCAACCCCGCCTACTCCACAACGGCGACAACTCAGTGACCTTCTAGCCAAGTTCAGTGCGTGCTTCTCACGTCATCAAAGGTACGCCAAACGACGGTCGCGAAACATCGAATTGTTACTGATGACGACGCACTTCCCGTTCATTGATCGCCGTACCGTGTTTCGGTGAAAGAGAGAAGTCATCCAGAAGCAAGTTGAAGAAATGCTCGACGACGACATCATCCAGCCCTCAAACAGTCCGTGGGCTTCACCGGTAGTCCTGGCGAAAAAGAAGGACGGTACTCTTCAGTTCTGCATGGACTATCGTCGACTGAACGCCGTAACAAAAAGGACGTCTGCCCGTTGCCCCGCATCGACGACACTCTGGCCTGGCTGCGCCACGCCCGATTCTTTTCGTCGATGGACCTGAAGAGTGGGTACTGGCAGATCGAGGTCGACGAACGGGATCGTGGGAAGACTGCCTTCGTCACGCCTGACGGACTGTACGAATTTAAAGTGATGCCGTTTGGACTGTGCACAGCACCGGCGACCTTCCAGCGCGTAATGGATACCGTCCTCTCAGGCTTGAAATGGCAAAGCTGTCTCGTCTACCTGGACGACGTCGTGGTATTCGCAAGCGACTTCGACGAGCACCTGAGACGTCTGCGAGCCGTGCTACAGGCTATCCAGAATGCTGGACTGACACTCAAGCCGTTAAAATGTCAGTTCGCTTACGGCGAGCTTAAATTCTTGGGCAATGTCATGAGCGCTGAGGGTGTAAGCCCTGACCCGGCAAAGACATCCGCTGTCGCCGCATTTTCGAAGCCATCAGACAAGAAAGCCGTAAGAAGATTTCTTGGACTGTGCGCTTACTACAGGCGTTTCGTTCGCGATTTCGCCAAGATTTCTGCACCGCTCACGCATCTCATGAAGGACGACGTGAACTTCCAGTGGGGGGAGGAGCAAGAACAAGCGTTCAATGAACTCCAGGAAAGACTCCAGTCGCCCCCTATCCTCGGACACTTCGATCCAGCAGCGGAAACGGAAGTTCACACGGATGCCAGCAACGCCGGACTCGGCGCGGTACTCGTCCAAAGACAAGACGAAGCAGAGAGGGTGATCGCTACGCAAGCCGGGCACTGTCCAAGGCAGAAAAAAATTACTCAACGACCGACAAGGAATGTCTCGCTGTCATCTGGGAGTTAACCAAGTTCCGACCGTACCTGTACGGGATCCCGTTTCGCGTTGTCACGGACCACCACGCTCTCTGTTGGCTCGCCAGCCTGAAGGACCCGTCAGGTAGCCTCGCTCGATGAAGTCTCCGACTGCAAGAATTCGACGTAACCATTGTGCATAAGTCTGACCGCAAGCATAACGACGCCGACTGTTTGTCTAGGCCCCAGTCGAATCTCCTTCCGACAGCACCGACGACGACGATGACGACCGTTTTCTCGGCGCCGTTACAGATACCGACATGGGAGTGCTTCAACAAGACGACCCAGATGTTCGCGCCGTGATCGACCACCTCGAAGGTCAGAGAGTCCAGTTCCGCGAGTCTTGGCTTGAGACTTACCAAGCTTCGTTCTGCAGCGAGGCGTGCTCTTCAAGAAGAACTTCGGAACAAGTAACCCTGCCTGGCTGCTGGTTGTTCCGGCCAGCCTGCGCGAAGAAATCTTTCAAGCCTGCCACGACGACCCGACGGCTGGACACCTTGGCTTCAGTCAGGACGCTCGCCCGGATTCGCGACAAGCACTACTGGTCGAGACTCCAAAAACCGTCCATCTGTACACACGGTCCTGCCATGAGCGCCAACGACGTAAAAGCCTCCGACGAAGCCAGCAGGACCTCTGCAGCCGATTCCTACCCCAACTACGCCCTTCCAGGCAGGTCGGAATGGATTTACTTGGGCCGTTCTTCCTGAAGAGCGGCCCAAGTAATTCGGTGGATTATCGTCGCGACCGATTATCTTACACGATATGCCGAGACGAAAGCCCTGCCATCGGGAACAGCGGTAGAAGTCGCCAAGTTTTTTGTCGAGTCCATTCGCCTTCGACATGGCGCTCCCGAAGTCTTGATAACCGACCGAGGGTCATCGTTCTTGGCCCAGCTCGCGCAAGAGATCCTTCGGCTCAGCCACACCAGCCATCGTCGGACCACCGCGTACCATCCGCAGACCAACGGGCTAACTGAGCGGCTCAACAAGACGATCGCCGACATGATCTCTATGTACGTCGACGTAGAGCACAAGACGTGGGACGAGGTATTACCTTACATCACGTTCGCCTGCAACACCGCGGCTCTAGAAACCACCGGGTTTACGCCATTCGAGCTGGTGCATGGTAGAAAAGTGACGACCATGCTAGACGTGATGCTGCCCCATGAGCCTGTGGATGACGGATGCGAGGATGCCCATGCGGTCAGTCAAAGAGCAGAAGAAGCACGCCAACTAGCCCGCCTTCGAATCCACGATCAACAGCGTGTCGACGCTCGTCGGTACAATCTTCGTCGCAGCGCCGTCCACTTCCAGCCCGGAGACAGAGTGTGGGTGTGGACGCCGATTCGTCGTCGCGGTCTCGGCAAGAAACTGCTGAAGCGCTACTTTGGGCGCTCACAAGGTCATCCGACGCCTCGGAGATCTGAACTACGAAGATCTTCCCGACGGAACACGACCATCAACCAGACGTCAGCCGCGACCCGAGGTGGTGCACGTCGTCCGGCTGAAGCCCTATTACGAACGATACTACTATCCAGCGTCGTCGACGAGTGAACTGTGAACTGTGAACTGTGAACTGCGAACCGTGAACGGTGATTTGTCGCTCGCGAGTCTGCTGTCCTTTAGTTGTGGATTTGTTTTTGTTTATTTTCGTGTTGTGCTGCATCGGGACGATGCACTTTTTGTAAAGGTGGGAATACGTCGCGGGCGCAGCTGACCAAGCAGGCAGCGCGCCCGTGGCGTAACGGTTATCGTGCTTGTCTTCCACGCAGAAGGCCAGGGTCTCGATTCCTGGCCGCCCCTACACATTGTTGTTGACTGTGATGTGATGTTCTAGTGAATTCGAGAACCGCCTTGCTCGTTCGAGGTGCGAATGTTCTAGGCGTCGAACTTTCTACGCCGATTATTCCAGAAGCCCACGCGTGTACATAAAGGGTTTCGCGTGGTGAACCGAAGTCAGTTTTCGCCATAGCGTTCGATTCTGCTCTTTCGCCGATTTCGACGCCCGCGACGGTCTGCTGTTATCTTCTATTTATTTATTTATTTATTTACAATACCCTCAGGGCCATAAGGCGTTAGAGAGGGGAGTGGGTGGAAGTACAATGTTTGTTACTGCTTCGGAATGTGATGGGGTCCTGGATGGTGACGATGTCTTCGGGAAGGTCATTCCAGTCCACAATTGCATCAGGAAGAGGGGCATGCTGATGTGCTGTGGAAAACACTTTGGCCGGGCTATTTTATTGCAATGATCGAGTCTGGAGGAAAGATAAGCCGGTGGGGAAAGAAGAGACATATTTAGACATGGTGAGTAAAAAAACTTTATGCAGAAGGCAGAGACGGAATATTTTTCGACGGGTGGAAAGCAATGGGAGAGAGAGATTTGATTTAATGAGGGAGACACTGGAAAAACTGGAGTAATCAGATTGAATAAAACGCGCAGCACGGTTTTGAACAGATTCAATGTAGTCTGTTAATGTAGCATGATGAGGGTGCCAGATTGAAGATGCGTATTCTAATTTAGACCGGACTAGGGCAAGATGAGGAGCCGTTTTAGTTGAGAAGGGGCGGATCTGAAATCGCGACGAAGGAAACCCAAGCTTTTGTTAGCGGAACTCACAACTGAATTAATATGGTTTTCCCAGGAGAGGTTTGGAGTTAGAAGAACGCCGAGGTATTTATACATATCTGTGGGTTGAAGAGGGATGCCATTGAGAAAATGAACAGGAGAGGTTTGAAAAGAGGAACGAGAGAAGCGCATGCATTTACATTTGCTGACGTTAAGCGTCATCTGCCAGTTAGTACACCAGCTCTGAACTAGGTCAGGGTCATTTTGTAGGGTTAAAGAGTCATGAGGGGATGTTATTTTTCGGTAAAGGACGGCAGTCGTCGGCAAATAGGCGCATGGGTGAAGATACCTGAAGAGGAAGATCGTTGATGTAGATGAGGAAAAGTAACGGTCCAAGCACCATTCCCTGAGGCACGCCAGATGTTACGGCGGCTAAAGTGGATGAACAATCATTAACATAAACAAACTGATGACGCCGAGAGAGAAAAGATTCAATCCAGGAGAGAACATTTTTATCGAGGTTTAATGACGATAGTTTTAGAAGCAGTCTGTTATGCGGAACTTTGTCAAATGCTTTAGCGAAGTCGAGAAATACAGCGTCAGTGGGTAGCCAGAATCAAGGTTTGGGAACAGGTCATTGGTTAAGCAGAGAAGTTGGGTTTCGCAGGAGTAGCTTCGACGGAAGCCATGCTGCGCTTTGTTAAAAAAGGAGATAAAATCAAGGTGAATAGATAGTTGCTTGTGGATTACGTGCTCGAGTATTTTAGAAGGGTACAGAAGTTAAAGATATTGGCCTATAGTTTAAAGGAGAAGATTTATTACCGCTTTTGTGGACTGGAATGACCTTGCTGATTCTCCAATCTTCAGGAACCGCCACTGTATCTAATGATTGCTGAAAAAGTTTTGTTAGAAATAGGCTTGAGGAATATTTAGTGCTTTGTAAGACCTTAGAATTTATGCCGTCGACACCACAGGAAGAGGACATTTTCAGTGACTTAATAATACTAAAAATACCTTCGAAATCAATACAAATTGGATCCATAGGTAAAACATTGCTAGTAATAGGTAAGGACAGTGTTAAGGAGAGTGGGCGGTGAAATGGGAAGAAAATAAATGATTAAGAACTGTGGCACACTGATTAATCTCGATAATGTTCTCAGAATCATCAATAAGCGCTAGTGGGGAGTATGGTGCATGATTTACAACATTCCAAAATTGGCGCGGGTTGTTTAGTAGCATAGATGGAAGGGTCTCCTGGTAGAATATACGCTTCTGCTGCTCTAACATAATTTTATAATTAGTGGCACATTCATTATATCTAGATCCAGGATAAATGCAGAGTCCTGGTTTTTGGCTACTCGAAAACGTCGTTTTTTCTTATTGTTAAAGGGTTTTAGTGAGCGCGAATACCAAGGATTAGAGGACCGGGAGCTGATGTTAATAGTTGGAACATGAGCTTCAATGAGTTGCAGTAATTTGTTTTTAAAAGGCACCAATTTTCATTTATATTCCTGTCGTCTAAACCCTGCAGGAAGACTGAGAAATAGCTTGAGAGGTCCTGGTTAAGCTGCTCATAGTTCCCCTTATTATATAGCCTTATTTGCTTGGTCAACCTGACTGGTTCTGGTGCTCGAAATCCTAGGTTATAGGACACTGCTTTGTGGTCACTGATGCCTTCAAAACCGGTAAGAGAGGTAATAGATTTAGGATGGTTAGTCAAAAGCAAGTCTAATATATTTGAACATGTGGCGGTTACACGGGTAGGGAAAGAAATCATCTGCGAAAGGTTAAAATCCAGGCAGAGACTGATAAAATCGCGACACTCACCAGAACTTCCACTACCAACAAGATCTGATAAATTCCGATTTCTCGCTTCCCTTTTATTTTTGGGCACAAGTTCGCCCCCATTAAACGTTTAGTTCCTTTATTATTCTTTGCCTCGTCATTTGTCATTCGTGACAATATGGTTTCCCATCTTTAAAAACCCGGCATAACTTTAGCAATATTGAGCGGGTCTGGAAATATGCCCGATTTTAGGGTAAAATTTATGATATAAGATAGGATGTTACTGATTTTCTGAGAAAAATAACTATTGGGAACAGCTTTTAATCCATCTAACGCCAGCGACTACATTATTTTTATACTTTTGTAAGACCTTCTACTTCTTGTGGGATTGTTGGCGATAACATTGCCGAATTGGCTAATGAATATGGGGTCATCATGCCGCCATGTAAGGGCTCACTTTCGAATAAAGTGCGCACCAACATTTTCGAAATACTCGTTCATCGCATAACAGAGTTCTATACCGCTCACGCCATCCCCATCAATAACCATGTTTTTTTTTATTCCCGGCAATGACTATACTTATTATTTATGGTGTTAACAGGTTCGCATATCTTTTCGGGGTCTACTGTAACAAGATAAAACAGGGTCTCTATTAACGTTATTCGGCATTTTTTTTCAAACCAGAGCGTTTATTTTTATATTTCTTCAATGCAACATGACGAATTTGGTCTCTTTTGTTAAGGAAGTCATGGTACACTATTTTCTTCAGCGCGTATGTATAAATTAAAAGTCATTCAATGTTTGCGAATTTTTTTCTCCACCAGTTTATTTGTCTTAGCGGAATATCCCAGTTGTAGCAATGCTGAAATTGTCTTAGGAAACTTGCGTATGCCAGGTAAGGGTTGTGCTCCAAATATTCACTGTTCCAGTCCGTGAGAGAAATAATATCGCGAAACCTTCTCAATGAGTCTCTATCTATTTTCCTGTAGCTGAAAGTTTCATTCTAAGTTGCAGCTAGCTTGCAATGAAGAAATGACATGCAAAAAATAGGTAAGTGGTCGCAAAGATCATGTTCGAAAATACCCGAGGAGACCTCATTTGTGTTTAGATTTGTTATAAAAACATCGATGGAGCTGCAATGGTCAGTGGTTACTCTTGTAGGCCGTGTCACCGTCCTTATACACAAACAAGCGGCCCAGAGTTTTTTTTTCTTGATCATGTAATTTTTTTTCCAAGTAGATCTATATTTGCTTCGTCCATTATAAAAAAGGTTTAGCAGTCGAAAAGAGGAACTCAAGAGGGTCTTTAAACATTGAGATAAAAATAGTGTTCTTTTCCGTGGAGGGCCTCTACACAACACCAATCGGACACTTCCAGCATGAACAAGAAGACACTCTACGTCTGTAGCGATCATAGAAAACTTATCACGTACATACAAGTAAAGGGCAACAACACGTACTCTTATTTTTTCTAACCCACAATACACCTTCTGCCACATACCCGCTACGCTCTCGCATCTTTTGTGGAACTGCCCCTTCACTCCACAGCCCGATCACGCGCTCTTTCAACCCTTTCTCCCCCTCGACTCTTACTGAGTGGCTCACCCCTAATCCTCTCCCGACCCTGGCCGGGTCCTCGCAGCATCACAGGCACTCCTTACGAATCTGGAAGACCCCGAGGCACCTGTACTTGGCTCCAAAACTACTGAAGCCCCATGAGTTCCTGATCGCTGCCACTCGTCATCTCGTTTTTCCTGGAAGCTCCGCAGACAACATATGAAGTGTTTTCGTTTTCTTAACCAAAGAGCAGGGCGCAGGTGGTGCCCCATTCTTTGGTCGTTAAATGAATACGTTTCGAAGCAACGCTTCCCAAGCTCGCACATTTATAAGCAGCAAAACCAGGCGGTTCTACATCTTGAGGGACTCATGTGTCCGTAAGAAAGACATCAAAATTAGACATAATGAACTGAAAAACGAAGTAAGGTTATATTGTTTGTTAATTATACTCCTCGTGTTAGAATGACTGAAAGAGAAGGCATGGCCGATATTTTGAAAAGTTCGGTTAAAAAACAACTAGTCACAGGAAGTGGAAATCACAGGATTTGCACTTCGGTAAAAGTGGAAATCATAAGATGAGAGCAACGCTGTTTGAAGCTTATTTGTGACATTCGATTACGCGAGGATTCTTTGAATATGACTTCGATTCGCGATTCTGATGACGGCCGATCTGTCAACTTGCTTTGCATACACTCATTCCCGAACTGTCCCGACAAAGTTTCATCTAATATCGCGCTTGCGGGCGATTGCCACTCCGGGTAACTGCTTATTGTGCCTCGTCAGAGGCTCGTTTACATACATAGGATTGTCGGATCCTACTGCACCGATATCTAAGGTCGTTAGTCGCTTCTTACAACGGAGCTGTCAAAGGTTAGTTTCCCAATATCGTGCCCGCGGACGAAAAAAGTCAAAGCCGTTTACAACTTCCTGTAACGCCGAATTCGAGCGCAGCTCTTGATGAGGAGGAGGGAAGGTACTGAGGGGGTCACGTGACCTCGTGGGGGTCACTTCACCTTCGGGAGAGGGGGTCACGTGCCCTGGGGGTCACGTGACGATAACGTCATCAGTAACGTCACTGATGACGTCACCAGTGACGATGTGGATGCCGATGACGTCATCAGTGACGGTGACGTTGCGGATGACGATGACGTCATCAGTGACGTCACCGATGACGTCAGCAGTGATGATGACGATGCGGATGCCAATGACGTCGTCAGCGACGTCACTGGTGACGTCATCAGTGATGATGACGATGTTGATACCGATGACGTCATCAGTGACGTCACTGATGACGTCATCAGTGACGTCACGCGTCTCAAGCACCGCGCGGTTACGCCGACGGCGACGCCGACGCCGCTCAACTTGGAAACGGGCGCCTAAGAGCTGTGCTCTAAAATGTCGACACAAAACTCCAGACAGATACCGGCATCTATAAGCGACGGCTGCAAGCAGACAACTGGCTTGTCGGTTGTCTGGTTGCCGCCGTTGCTCATAGATGGCGGCAACCTTTCCACTATGGTTTTGGCCAGAATGGAAAGGCTGAATTTCTCTAGGCGTCCTTCCTAGGCGTCATCGTAGGAGTCGTCCTTGAGGTCGTCCTATATGTAATCGTTGGGGTTTTCCTAGACGTTGTCCTTGAGATCGTCCAAGGGCTGTCCTCGAGGTCGTCCTAGAACTCATCCTTGAGGTCGTCCTAGAACTCATCCTCGAGGTCGTCCTAGAACTCATCCTTGAGGTCGTCCTAGAACTCATCCTCGAGGTCGTCCTGGAACTCATCCTTGAGGTCGTCCTAGAACTCATCCTCGAGGTCGTCCTAGAACTCATCCTTGAGGTCGTCCTAGAACTCATCCTCGAGGTCGTCCTAGAAATTGTCCTTGAAGTTGTCCTAGACGCTGTCCTTGAGCTCGTCCTAGACGTCGTCTCTGAGGTCGTCCTCTAGGCATCGTCCTCGAGGTCATCCTGAACGTCGTCCTTGAGGACGTCCAAGAAGTCGTCCTTGAGGTCGGCTTTGACGTCCTCCTCTTGGCATCGTCCTAGATGTCGTAAAAATAACAACTTGGCTGGCCCTCGATCTTTACGTGAAGTAGAAGGGCTCTACATATTTTTTTTTTTTCATTTTTCGAGCAACGCATTTCGCTTGGACCGCTGAACAACGCGTACTGTGATGTTTTTTGTTTTATTTCTTTGAGTCGAAATCCGGTGGCAAATGTCAGTATCAGTGTTCTCAAAACCACTCCTACCAGTTCTTCGATTTTCGTTACAATGTTGGTCGGGTTAGCCGTTACCGAAGGCTCCTATGATCTCAGAGTTTCAAGACCTCATATCCTGCTGTAGTACTTCCACCTTGCTAGTGAGGAGACAGTGTTCAGTTTTTAACTCATTCTTTGCTGTGTTAGGTTTTGTATCTCTCTGCTTAGTATCCTGACTTCTGGTATTGTTTTAAAATTATCGCAAGTGCCACTACAGAAGTTCATACTCTCCTTGAGTCATCTAAGCTCAGCTCGTATTTTGCTATGAAGCTAATCTAAAGCTTTTGTAAACTCTGTTACGCCTGTACTCGTTTCGGATGGCTGAGTGGCTGAGACACAATTGGTACAATAATGCCCACAAAAAACAACGTATGCTGTGTTCGGCAGCAGTACACAAAAATTTCGGGTGAATACTGACACCGACGTCCGACGGACTATCACCTGCACACAGGTCGATAACGTTTAAAAACGCTGTCGGTGTTCACCGTTGCCACACTGGTTGAGTTCCACCTTCCAAGTTTACCATTAAAGGTTCATGTGGCTGCAGACGGTGCTGAGGTGAGACACTGTGATTGGTACTGATGCGACGCACGGCAAAGCACGTAATCACACCCGCTTGATGACGAAGGCCCTTCATGTGCATTGCGTGGCGGGAATCTTAGGTTTTCTTTGCACACAGGACTATAACGTTTAGAAACACTTTGGTGTGCACCGACGCCAATTTCGTTGAGTTCCACCTTCCATGTATACCTTTAAAGGTTGATGTGCCTGCAGACGGCGCTGAGGTGAAACACAATGATTCGTCCAGATGCGACGCACGGCAAAGCACGTAATCACACCCGCTTGATGACGAAGGCCCTTCATGTGCATTGCCTGGCTGGAATCTTGAGGTTTTATTTGCACACAGGCAAAATAACGTTTAGAAACACTGTCGGTGTGTACCGTCGCCACACTGTTCAGTTCAACCTTACATGTTTACCTTTAAAGGTTGATATGGCTGCAGACGGCGTTAAGGTGAAGCACTCTGATTGGTCCTGATGCCACACACGGCAAAGGACGTAATCACACCCGCTCGATGACGAAGGCCCTTCATGTACGGCATGGCAACTTCGGAACCGACAAGTCATCTAACATGCCGCTCCTGTTTGTAATCCAACAGATGCTGCTGATATGCACCGCGTGTCCGCCTCACGGCCCGTCGTCGGCTACTCTCGCCTTGGGATCCGGATTCGTCCAGCAAGAAACCTTCGTCCCGCCCGTCAACCACAGCATCGCAGGCCTGCTGCACAATCATCGCGCAGCAACCATGGAACAGTGCCGGAGCAGTACAAGAGCGGATCCCGCGGCGGCAATCGTCACTGGGCACGGCAACTTCGGAACCGACAAGTCATCTAACATGCCGCTCCTGTTTGTAATCCAACAGATGCTGCTGATATGCACCGCGTGTCCGCCTCACGGCCCGTCGTCGGCTACTCTCGCCTTGGGATCCGGATTCGTCCAGCAAGAAACCTTCGTCCCGCCCGTCAACCACAGCATCGCAGGCCTGCTGCACAATCATCGCGCAGCAACCATGGAACAGTGCCGGAGCAGTACAAGAGCGGATCCCGCGGCGGCAATCGTCACTGGGCACGGCAACTTCGGAACCGACAAGTCATCTAACATGCCGCTCCTGTTTGTAATCCAACAGGTTAGTGAAGGAAATTGCGTTAACTTTAGAAGTGACAACCGATTTATTATTGTTCTGCCGTGCCCACAAGTGTTCTTTGATTGTGCCATGAAGTGTCGGGATAATCTGCTGTTACTTCTTTCTGGTGACGTCGAACGAAACCCGGGCCCAGAGACGAGACTAGAAACGATGATTTCCCAAGTGCTCGAAAACCAAAAACAGCTGAAAAGTGAACTTAAGGAAGTAAAGGAAAACCAGATAGCGTCCCAGCAAAGACAAAACGCAATGGCCGATAAAATCACCCACCTTGAGACAGCCCTTGACGTCCTCCAGAAGAGTAATCAGCAGATATTGCAGCTACAAGGAACGCTTCAGAGTCTAGAAGAATTGGTCTACTTACAACGCGAAAAGATAGCAGATCTTGAGGATAGAGGTAGGAGAAATAACCTAATAGTATTTGGCATTCCTGAAACGCCAAATGAAACGGTTGAGAACCTGAAACAAAGTGTGATAAATACTGTCTTCCAACAACAACTAGGCGTAACTGTGAAGACAGTGGAACGAATACACAGGCTTGGAAAAAGGACAGATGGAAAAATTCGACCGGTCATCTTAAAACTGTATGATTACAATGAAAAAGTGCTTGTGTTTAGGAATTGCAAAAAGCTAAAGGGATCAAAGATATCGGTATCGAATGATTATTCCCAAGTCACCCTAGACAGGCGTAAACACCTTTGGGATAGCGCAAGATCGGAGAGGGCCAGTGGAACTCACGTACGACTTATTCATGATAAGATTCAGATAGATGACCAAATGTTCGTCTGGAACGATGCCGATGATTGTCGTGAAAAAGTTGGCAGCCATCGAGGTTCGCAAAAGCAAGCTAGATAACTCCCTGATAACAAAGAAAAATGCCTACGTCTGATTAACGTGAATGCAAGAAGCCTTCTTAACAAAGTGGAAAGTCTGGAGCACTTGTTACTGCTGTACAACCCGCATATTGCTGTAGTTACCGAAACCTGGTTACATGACCACATAAATGATTGCGAGATTGTGCCACCATCATACAAAATACTCAGAAAAGACAGAGGCTCCCGTGGTGGGGAGTCGCTTTAATTTACAAGAACTACCTTTCGTGTATTTTGATGCCTGAGTGTTCATTTACTGAGAGTTTGTGGTGCCAAGTAAAGTTCGGCGGGCATTCCATTGTAATTGGCGGGGTTTATAGATCACCTGATTCATCGCCGCAGTTTTTAGAGAATATCTATGATTATTTACAAGAAAATGTCACCTGTAGATCTAAAATAATAATTGCTGGTGATTTTAATCTTCCTAGCGTTAAATGGGACCAACTAGATCCTGGTGTGACAGATGTTAAAAGCGGTGAATTATTGCTTGACATTGCTTTTTCTAACAATCTATCACAGGTGGTTCAAGAGTTTACTAGAATTACTGATTCTTCCCGTTCTATACTAGATTTAATTTTTGTGTCAGAATCTTTGAAAAATTATGAGGTGGTTATTGAAGATGGATTGTCGGATCATAAATTGGTGTTGCTGTCCATCAAATTAACCGCTCAATCACTAAACGCAAACTGCCCGACAACTGAAGTGTATGATTACAGTAGAGCTGATGACGTCAGTATTCTGGATCATTTAGAAATAAGCCTTTCTTCTTTCGTAGATATACAAGACGTGAACCAGTTGTGGAATCAATTCAAAAAGATAGTACGTTACTGTCTTGATAAGTTCGTTCCAAAAAAGTGAAACGTGTTTCAAAGCAAAACCCCTGGGTAACGAGAGAAATAATTCATCTCAAGCGTAGAATAGCACGTCAACGAAAGAAAAAGCCGCGTAATAAAACTACAATCCAAGAGATATCTCGTATTCTTAAAGATAAACTAAAATCTGCAAAGGAACGATATTTTACTGAGGTTATGCCTGAATTTATAAGAACATCACCTCGTAGGTTTTGGCGTCACCTCGCGCCGTCGAGAGATAGTGTGCAGTACGTGGCTCATGACAATCATGTCATCACTGATCCAGGTGAAATGGCGAATTCATTTAATGATTTCTTTCAGTCAGTTTTCTTAGACAATTGTGACCTCGCCGAAAATGCTGGTGAATTTAGTCATGAGTCACACTCGATTATGCCAGAATTGCAAGTTACAGAAGAGGGTATCTTTGCGCTACTATTAGATATGGACACAAAGAAATCAGTCGGTCCAGACGAAATACCCAATACCTTCCTAAGGCGCTACGCCGAGTGGGTCTCAAAATATCTTTTTGTTATTTTTAGTGCTAGTCTAGTAAATTGCGAAGTACCATTAGATTGGTTATCAGCGAGGGTCGTTCCAGTTTATAAATCTGGAGATAAACATTCAGTTGAAAATTATCGTCCCATTTCCCTCACGTGTGCATGTTGCAAACTACTAGAGCACATTGTTTCAAAGGAGTTGTTTAAGTTTTTAGAACATTCGAATATCTTTCTTTCGAACCAGCATGGATTTCGAAAATCCCTCTCCACTGTGACCCAGCTTACAGAAACATTGCATGACTTCGCCACGTCTATGAACAACAGAGGGCAGATCGACGCCTTATGCCTAGACCTATCGAAAGCTTTCGACCGAGTACCCCATCCTGAGCTTATAAATAAATTACTGAAACTGGGTATAAACCATAAAGTTATCCTGTGGATCAAGGCCTACCTTACAAATAGAAAACAATTTGTAGAAATAAGTAAAACAAACTCATGTTATGTCCGCGTTCCCTCGGGCGTTCCGCAGGGATCCGTTTTGGGACCTGTTTTATTCTTGTGCTATATAAACGATATAGTGGAAAATATAGGACCCTCTATTACGGTGCGCCTGTTTGCAGATGACTGCTTGTTGTATTCAGTTATCTCTTGCCACGATGATCAGGTCCGGCTTAATTCGGCACTGCAGACAGTAGAAAAATGGTGTAAGGAGTCAAAAATGAAAATTAATTTAACTAAAACTGTACATTGTACTATAACTAACAAAAAGCAAAATATTCTACCATTCGTATACAAGCTTGGAAACGAACCTTTAGTTCAGGTGCACGAGTTTAAATATCTTGGCCTTACCATATCATCAAACTTAAGCTGGAAAACGCACGTTGACAATGTGTGCTCAGCTGCTAGGAAAAACTCTGGTATCTCAAGCGCAATCTCAAGCTCGCTCCCCCTGAGACAAGACTAACTGCATATAAAGCACTAATACGGCCTACTCTAGAGTACGCTTCTATAATTTGGGATCCTTTTAGAGCCTATCAGATAAATAAACTAGAAAAAATACAAAGGATGGCAGCCAGATTTATATTGTCGAGATATCAGAGAACAGAATCAGTACAGGAAATGCTTAACTATCTCAACCTTCCAACGCTCTGTGACCGTAGAAAAATAGCACGCCTTAAATTCTTTTATATGCTACAAAATGGCCAATTTAATT
>JAZHYW010017673.1:0-169051 GCA_037355805.1 Ixodes ricinus | reverse complement strand
ATTCACGTAGTGTTTAGCTGTGCACACGCGCACAGCTGTGTTGCAAAGTGCTGCACGCTTGTTTTAGCTACATTGAGCTTGCCGATACCGATGCTTGCATCCAAGTGTGACTCGACAGTTGCTGATGCTCAGCTCCTTTCGCTTCGAATACGCGGCAAAGAAGTTCGTCATCGCGACTTCTGCTCAAGCCTCAAAAGAAAAGCATATATTTTAAGAAATTCTTGATTTGTCGGACATTACCCGGCAAATTCAGGCGATTGATTATTATTTGCAAATTTAAAATCGCTCGCTGAGAAGCGCATCACGCATTATGCGCATTTGGGTCCGCAAAGTTACACATACAAACGATAGTAATCCAGAACAGATGTATTCCTCATTTCTTCGGGAACCTGATGTGACACTTCGGTCGCGTGGGGGTCTCGCATGTTTCGCATCGACTGGGTGAATAAGCGGATATTTAATTGAAACGACTCCGGAAGCCAGCGACCGCTTCTTCCTGGCAGTTATTTTGAGAAAATGTTCGTTTACTGGCTACAAAATTCAGAAAAGGAATCAGCCTGAAACAAATAAGAGACCAGCGCTCACAGAACACATTGGAACGAAACGGATACACGGATTTCACTTTTCTATTTTCTTTTCGATGAGACATTCCTTTCTCCGTTTTATTTTGTCCGAACCATATAAAAGATACACTCTATCTATTCGCCGTGGTAAAGCGCTGGATATTCTATTTTCATCATCCAACTTTTTGCACTGTGATGGAGAACATCAGACCACCACCCCTGCGCTTCGACACGTCAGCGCCAAAAGTGTTTGTTAGCACGACTACGCTGAAGCTTTGGTAAAACGTCCTACTACCAATATCGCTTCACCAAATAAACACAACGCGTGAAACAGGCTTTGCCGCACGTTCCCCAAAACAGAGCACGAAACCAGCTGACGAGCCGAGGGACCCAAGATCTGCGCGGTCTGTCCCAGTCTGTCCTAACCTTGAAGTCAGAAACGATAGAAATAAGACTAGTCCACCGCACTAACAACTATCTCGCTAAAAAAAAAAAAAGTTTTTTTAAGCAACAGAAGTTTTTATTATTATATTATTATTATTATTATTATTATTATTATTATTATTATTATTATTATTATTATTATTATTATTATTATTATTATTATTATTATGCACAGATTTCTAGTTGACGCGTGTTGTTCTCAACGGGTCCGTCGATATCTCTTCGGGATCTCTGCGCAGTGGCTGCCGGGTTTGGAGGCAGGTGAGAGATGGGAGCTTCGGCGTCGCCCTTGAACAAAGGTCTCCTCTCGCGTTTTTATGCGACCTTCGAGTGTCTCGAGTCGCGGGGCAGTCTTTAAGCGCTATTGTGCTCGGAACGCGCGAACATAATCATTACGACGCGGGCTGTCCCGCTCCCACAAGGGCGGCACGCATTTTTCCGAGTCATAACTGCTGGCGACAGGACGCCGGTTCAGCAGAGCCGCTCGCTAGAATTGGAAGGTTCATGTTCGTTATAGTTCGCAAAATGCGCTTTCAGGCATTTCACGAAGTGGTGACTCGTGGGTCCATCACACACCCGCAAGCGCTGGCACGTAACTTCTCTGACAACGTGTACGCATAATTAAATTTATGAATCGATTGATTGATTCTATCTATTAGTAATCGCAATAGCTGCAGAACCATGGCGGTCGTTATAAGGGATATTCACACGGGGAGAAATCCCTCCCTTCGCTTCCCGGGATGCGCATCACGTGGTACCAACGTCACGCCTTTGAACAGCGCCGCGTTGACGTAGACATCCCAGGGGGTATGGGGGAGCTTTTGCTCAAGCTGCACAAACACTCCCGCCTTGGCGAGGGATCTCTTTGTAACTGGCGGTATTTTGTTCGCGTGACTGGCAACTTTACAAATATTGCTCAGCGAGATGTCGGCGGTTGCATCGGGACCGCCAAACTTGTTGTGGCTTGCGCTGTGTTGCGCACGTCGTCCGAGGCACCCGAAGTAGGCTTCGATATTCATCAATGTCGTCCTCAAGCCGCCCCTCATTAAACTGGTTTTGGACTCGACGTTCTTTTTCTTGCATCCTCCCATTCAAAAAACTTTTTTTTTTTACCAGGAAGGAGTTTGTCGTCTTCGGCATCTAACAGTCCTACTGCCATAATAGTGTATCGCCGTTTCATGCAGGCCTTCACTTTTGTTTACTCTCATCAGCGCCCACCAAGTCCTGCTGTCGAGAATGCGACCGCTAAATGAGCCTGATAACACTGACATCCCCCTCGGCTCCCCGCCGTTCGTGTGAATGCTAGGGAGTCCAGCTGGTTTTAAGCATCGTCTTCCATCATTCAAGTGATGCCACTCCTTGTTGTTGCTTTTGATAACAGGCATAAACCTCGTATTTCGAACGACGCAGGTTGCATTGAGCGCATAAAATCGCGAAATCGGGCGTCGCGACGCTTTGGCTGCGCACAGAGAGCGCGATCCCCGGTAAAGCAGCCAGTTTAGCAGCCGTACAGCACCGGCCTAATTGGCCTTCCACACATTGGTGACACAATGTGGCAAATTCCAAAGGTCTACGGACATGTACACAACAAATTTTACCCCACCTATGTATACTGGTGGAGTATACACCTTTTCTACGTGGGCGCCGCCATCTTCGATTCTGAAACTTCCGGTATGCGTGAAAACATCGATTTCTTCTCGCCTCGACTGTAGAACGTGTTAACATTTTAATTGCAACCGTCAGTCGTTCTTGTTATGACCCTTCTATACTTTTTTACTTGTTCGGGGTTGTAATTTCTTGCTTTTTGTTTGGAACGCATACCGGATACGGGGACAACGTGGCTGGGTTGCGAGGCTAAATGAAAAAGGTGTATAGTCACGCGTGAGAAAACAATAACGCAACTATTCAAACAAAAAACACGCCTACACAGTGTCCCTAGAATAGAACGCCGTATTGGAGTGTATTAAACACGGCGTCAAAATGCCGTTCTTCCTAAGCTCGCTCTAAACCAATCGATTTGTAGCTACTTAATAAATGCGCGAGGAACAAGACATAGTTGAAAGAAAACGAAGACATTGGCAATCATCTGACAACGTTGTGCAAACTACAAAATGCTAAGAAAATAAAAGAAGAAATTTACGAAATTATTTTTCGTCCATTCCACGCTGTAAATGCTGGTGGTCACTACATCTTCGGGGCAGCTGGACAAATGAACTGGCGAGGATGTTGCCGCGTTATGGCAGTCTTCTGTCGCTGGAACAAAATCGAGCGTCGGGGAATGGGCCACGAAACTACATTGCTGCCGCCGCCTATTCGAAAAGCCCTTTCAGGATCTTTAAACGCGTGACTTGCATGTGGCGTCGCACACACACACATACACACACACACACACACACACGCACACACACACACACACACACACACACACACACACACACACACACACACACACACACACACACACACACACACACACACACACATACACATGAGCAGAACGTAACTAAAATGTCATATATATATATCGAGTATTCACTGGAGACCATATATATGTGTGCGCGCGACTGCTGAATGAGCCTGAGAGCGAGCTCTTCCACAGTTCTTCTCCAACGTGCATTCCACACCATCAAGATTGCCGATCTTAAGAGCTTATTGATGTGAGTTCGTTCTGAGCATGCGCTCTAAACAGCGCCCTCAAATATGGCGTCCAGTGAATACTCCCTAAATACTTGTGGTCATTACTGCTTGTTCTTGCCGAGAAGAGCGAAATCGGTGGTGTGAAATGTATACTGCAGCAGGCACGAACTCAGCACCAAATTCACCAGAATGGCAGCTGGTGCGGGCCTACGGGGGCAATGCATGCAGATGATGTATACATTACGGCAGACGCCAAAGCACAGGTTCTGGGACGTCTAAAACGGTTGTTCTTTTATTTTTCATAGGAAAAGTGTGATTTCGAAGAACTCGTCAAAACTAACAGCACTTCAGGGACTTCAATTCTTTCAAAAGCCTGCGGACCATTTTCCCCACGAAGGACTGTCTAGCGTTCGTTCAGGACCGCGCTCTAAAAAGAACCTTAAACAGCCGGTCTACTTGCTAACTAATATTTTCAGAAATAAACGTAAAAAAGCAAATAGAAAATTATTTACATTCATATTTGTTTTTATTCCTTGCCCCGAGACAAAGGAGACTCGCGCAATATCAGCCCAGCCCAAGTAGAGGTGCAAGAGAGCGCGCCCGTTGGATGAGAAAGCGGCGTTTTGTTTGCACGGGGACTTACGCGCGCATATTTTCCTTCGGTTTTTCCTGAGCCTCGCGTAAGCGCGTGCCAGGTTGTGTACGAGCCTTTGCCGCATCTGACAGCAGAAGGCAAGACGCGCTTGGGAAAAACCGTGCCTTCCCCCTCGTCAAGACGACGGAGGGAGCGGAAGACGCCGTAACGCAAGGGGCGTCGCAGCTGACCCGACTCTGATCTCACCGCGCGGGGCGCGATCACGTCGTCCGAGGCGGCCGGCTTTCCGCCGTCGGTTTGCCCCGTCGTGGACGCGTGGCTCGCCTCGGGTGCTGCATACACCCCCTCCTCCTACGAATCACGCTGGACGGGTGTACAAGGTGCACCGGACGGCGCGAAAAACGCTCACTGCACGCGTTAACAAACACGAACGCATTATGGAGCACAACTTCTCACAAAGTTAGTTGCGATAAAATTATCCCAAGTGATTACCATATAATAACTAACATGGGGGATACCATAAAAAATCCCTTAGAATCGTGAATGGTCGGGGTAGACCATTCACGATTGGAAGGTGCTAACCGATACTTCAATTTTTTTTTCAGTTTTCTTTTAATGATGTGGGTACCATATAAATAATTAAAATAGCAGCCTAGGCTCAGAAATTTATGTGACAAAGGTCTCGGCCTTTTGAGTTTGAAATATCGTTTTTTCGTTGGGATACACATAGGTTAATCGATTCAGTGCAGACACTCGAGAATACCATACACGGAACAAGAGAAATGCAAACCGGGGAAGCGCACAGATGGGAGCTCGCCCTGGATGCATTTACGAATCTTCCCTTCGCGAGCGTTCTCGTACCCAAGAGGATGCTGTACCATTCCAACGTTGCAGGTATCAACTAACGCCCTGCCGAAGTTGTCAAAAGATTACGAATTCATTTCCCACGCATACAACGGAAGGGCGGGGAAATATCATTCGAATCCTCGGTAATCGAAGAATATCGTGGCTGAACATGAATTCGTATTTAGATGTGTAACGCGTAAGTACTTTCAATTATTGCGTCAGCTAAGCATGCATCAGGGATGCGCTTACTCGAGAATAGTAAGAACCGCTCGCGCACAGGTATACAGAGTCGCGGACGCGCTGCATTATTCGCAGCGTGGCGCCATTTCGAGAGATTGTGGTGAAGTTTACAGGGTGTGCTTTACGTTGTGTGTAAGCGACTACCCACCGACTGCGCAGGCGAGTCTGTGACAAGACTTTTGAATGCAAGTAATGACAGACCTTGTGGGATCCATCGAAAAATGTACCAAGTTTACAACGCATGGAGTGAAAGAATTGTGCGGAACTGTGTTCGAATGTCTACTGAAGGATGACAGAGCTTTCAAGATGAACTGCGTTGCGTGATATACGTCGATTTCACGTGACGTACTTCCGGCTTGAAATCTCGCCGGACGCCATATTGATGAACGTTTCCCCTGTGTCTTTCTATGAGCTGAGGCATTGTCTTCCAGCTTGCTCCAGTTCTTTCGCATCGTTATCGACTGCGTCTGCCGGAATAGTCGGAGACACAGCGGAGCATCGCCAGCTTCTCAATTTTATCCGCACAGGTCTTTATTCGGAGAGGAGCCGGCGTTCGAGAAGTCCGGCCGAAATGGCCCCAGGGCTCCGTCTTGGTCCCGGGTGATGGTGAGACCTTCCTTAGCTGCTGACTGCATGTTGCGTCAAAACTTTCTGCTACTCGCTCGTTACCCACCAATGAAAAAGTTCTGACCCGTTCGCGAGTACGCAATTTCGGTGAGAACTCTCACCGAGCAGAACAACTTGAGATTTGCAAAGGAAGAACGGGTTGCCAGTCCATTCCCACCGTGAAACAATTGACGATCACAATGTCGGATCTGCGTCCGATATCACTTCGCCGCAGTACTCGGTTCGAGGCGATCCACTTTTATATATGGGCGGTTTCATTTGGATTCAGGCAACGAGTGGCAGTCGTATTTTTTATTTTGCTTCAAACTTTTATATTTTGTGGAGCATGTTCCTAGAAGAACAATCCTTTTTATTTTCATGTCCTGACATGATTAGTTCCTGAGAAAAAAAATCTCAAAGAAGCGGGAAAGAACTACGAGGTTTTGACGATTGTCGTGTGTGGCGTTTTTGAATCACTCTCGATCTCAAAGTATTGAAAAGAGAACGTCTATATTTTTTTAGTGTGATATATAGGCATGTAGGTAAGCCGACATTATAACTGCTATTTATTATTCGTCGCTCCAATTTTTGTAAAAATCCCCAAACATGCCTCCGCGAACAACTGTGACCTAAAATGGGGATTTTATTTTGAGTCGACTATGTTTAGTATCGCTTTTAAAATTATACCACGTGTAAAACCATTCATCGCCTTCCAAATTAAGCAAAGTTCGTGTTTTTATCATGTACGAGTACTGAGAAATAAATTATGAAACAGAGAGGGTTTTCACTTTTTGTTTAACTTCAGCACGCTGTCTAAAAAAAACCCCATTTTTAATTTTTTCTTTTTCTCGCGTTGCGTTCTCTTCACACCCTTCTTTTAGCCAGAATACATTTCGTTAATAGTATTTGCCTTGGTTTTGAGTTTCAAGCCTCTAAAATTGCTAAAAAAAGAGCAAATGCCGATGGTGGGATTTAACGATTTTCGTGTGTGGCGTTTTTGAACCACTCTCAATGTCAAAGTATTCAAAAGAGAGTTTCGATATCTTTTTTATTGTGATATATATGCAAGTCAGTGAAACGACATTTCATCTACTATTTATTATTCGTCGATCCAATTTTTGTAAAAATCCCCAAACATGCCTCCGCGAACAACTGTGACCTAAACTGCGGATTTTTTTGTCAGTCGACTATGTTTAGTTTTGTTTTTAAAATAATACCACGTGTGGAACCTTTCATTACCTTTCATATTATGTAAAGTCTGTGTCTTAATCACGTACGAGTACTGAGAAATAAATTATGAAACAGAGGAGGTTTTCACTTTTCGTTTCATTTCAGCACACTGTAAAAAAAAGTAAAAAAAAATATTTTTTTTTATTTTTTTGCGTTTTGTTTTTTTACACTTTTATTTTAGCCAGAATACATTCTGTTAGAGTTATATGGACTAGTTTTGAGTTTTAAGCCTCTAAATGTGCTAAAAAAGAGCAAATGCTGATGGTGGGTTAATGGGTTATAGCTGTATATTTTATTCTTTATTATAATAATCTGAGGGACGTTGAATAAATACTCATATCAAAAACATGAATGTCGTTAGGCGTATAATATCAAGTTTGCAATTCCAAACGTCTAAACACTATGAAATCGCAACTGCCGGGAGCGGGTTTTCAGACAATTTCTGCCGGTGCCTAGATTGGAGGGGCCTCAAGCCTAAACCCTATGCGCTACATAATCTATACTACGTTAGAAATATCAAAGTATAATATTTTGAAACATTAGAGTAAAATACGCTCTCTATTGGAAACCTAGATTTTTAAATGCGAAATTTTATATTTTTAATGCTAAATTCATGTTGAAACAGAACCAAATTATTTTTCAGCATATTTAAAGGCTTAAAAACTCAAAACCAGTGCGTATACCTCTAACGGAATGTATTCTGGATAAAATAAGGGTGTAAAAAAACACAAAGCAAAAAACAAAAGAAAAATATTAAAAATGTTTTTATTATACAGTGTGCTGAAATTGAACGAAAAGTGAAAACCTTCTCTGTTTAATAATTTATTTCTTAGTACTCGTACGTGATTAAGACACAAATATTACATATTATGAAAGGCAATGAAAGGTTCTACACGTGGTATTATTTTAAAAACAAAACTAAACATAGTCGACTAACAAAAAAATCCGCAGTTTAGGTCACAGTTGTTCGCGGAGGCATGTTTGGGGATTTTTACAAAGATTGGACCGACGAATAATAAATAGTAGATGAAATGCCGTTTTACTGACTTGCATATATATCACAATGAAAAAATTTCGAAACTCTCTTTTGAATACTTTGACATTGAGAGTGGTTCAAAAACGCCACACACGAAAATCGTTAAATCCCACCATCGGCATTTGCTCTTTTTTTAGCATTTTTAGAGGCTTGAAACTCAAAACCAAGGCAAATACTATTAACGAAATGTATTCTGGCTAAAAGAAGGGTGTGAAGAGAACGCAACGCCAGAAAAAGAAAAAAATTAAAAATGGGGTTTTTTTTAGACAGCGTGCTGAAGTTGAACAAAAAGTGAAAACCCTCTCTGTTTCATAATTTATTTCTCAGTACTCGTACATGATAAAAACACGAACTTTGCTTAATTTGGAAGGCGATGAATGATTTTACACGTGGTAATATTTTAAAAGCGATACTAAACATAGTCGACTCAAAATAAAATCCCCATTTTAGGTCACAGTTGTTCGCGGAGGCATGTTTGGGGATTTTTACAAAAATTGGAGCGACGAATAATAAATAGCAGTTATAATGTCGGCTTACCTACATGCCTATATATCACACTAAAAAAATATAGACGTTCTCTTTTTAATACTTTGAGATCGCGAGTGATTCAAAAACGCCACACACGACAATCGTCAAAACCTCGTAGTTCTTTCCCGCTTCTTTGAGATTTTTTTCTCAGGAACTAATCATGTCAGGACATGAAAATAAAAAGGATTGTTCTTCTAGGAACATGGTCCACAAAATATAAAAGTTTGAAGCAAAATAAAAAATACGACTGCCACTCGTTGCCTGAATCCAAATGAAACCGCCCATATTTGTTAGAAGACAACTCACGGTGTTTTCTTGTTTAAAGTTTGTATGCGAATGGTGCCTGTATCATGCCGATATCGCGTACCGCATGCCAATCTTATCATGCTGCTTATGCTATGTCGTCTTTAGCACTGAGTCATGTCGTCGGTACCGCCCCCTTGTTTCCGGCTGTATAAACGATGCCAAATAAACCCATGGCGGTTGTTGCGTTCACCAAGCCAGCAGTGTCGGACTGACTTTCTTATCAGCCGAGAGCCGGCTGATACATGGTGTCAGAAGCGGCCCCCGCGACCACACCAGAACTGTCAACGAGAGGCAGTCATGGAACCACTCAATCAGCCCGACCCTTTGCTCCTGCGGGAAACGTTCAGAAGAAATGGACACTCTTCACACAGAAGTTCGAGCTGTACCTGCAAGCGACGGCGCCTTAAAAACCAAGAACGGGTGCTACCAAGGCGGCCACACTTTTGACCATCGCCGGGGACGAGCCCCTAGAGATCTCCAATAACTTCGCCTTCGTTGAGGATGAAAGCAAGGACGATTACAAGACCCTTGTTGCAAAGTTCGAGGGCTACTGCGCGGACCAGCACAACGAGGTGTACGAAATATACGTCTTTCGGACAAGAACGCAAAACGGCGGAACCGTCAGCATCTTCTGACAACATCGGAAACATTCAATCGCGACACGTCAGCTGACAGCGATGTGAGTGACTTCGAAGACGCCGGAGCGGAAATGCAACTTCATCCAAGGGCTCAAGGAAGAGCCAACGAAACTCCTCCTGCACAGAGAACTCCTCAAACTGTTCAAGGAACACCAAACGCGGCCCCACCAGCGCCTAGAAGATCTACGCGAGCTACGGTTGCACCCAAGCGCTTGCAGTACGGGCAGTATTTCGAACAAATTGTTTAGCATTGTTTCCCCTTGTCGTTTGTTATTTTATGTTGTTCTTACTAAACAAAGGGGGATGTATCATGCCGATATCGTACCGCATGCCAATCTTATCATGCTGCTTATGCTATGTCGTGTATAGCACTGAGTCATGCCGTCGGTACCGCCCCCTGTTTCCGGCTATATAAACGATGCCAAATAAACCTTGGTGGTTGTTGCGTTCCCCAAGCCAGCAGTGTCGGACTGACTTTCTTATCAGCCGACGGCGTATACAGTGCCTGACAGTCATAGCAGACAAATCCCGTCCTTCGCTTTCGTTAGTAGACGAACTGTCTGCTCGCTTTCGAGGTGGCCGAAATAAGACAATCGCAGATGGCGCCGGGACGACTTCGAAAGGGGGGAAAAATATTATTTTAAACATAGTATAAGCTTGGGTTTATGCGGCAAAAATACATCTTGTTGAATATATTGAGTTATGTCGTCGACAGAGCCACTCGCCATGCACGTGGTTTTACCGACACCAAAAACGAAGCCGACGAGTCGTCTGCATGCAAACCTATGGGGAAAGGGGTGGACGCTATTCATCAGCATGGCAGAACGCGGCTTAACCGAAGTGAAAAGCCGTTTCGTGAAACCGCCCTATGGTCCACCATGAAGAAAAATCTTCTAAACACAGGCACTAAGAAAGACACCCTTATAAAACTATTTATTCACTTTCTACAGAATTTCTATAGAAAATAGTGTATAGAGAGAAAATGTATCTATTTTTCCATCTACTGTCTCCTCTCGGTCTTTTTCTTTTTTTCTGTAGACAGTTTCTAACGACGTTTCTACCCCTTTCTAAGAACAATAAGAGAGTTTTTCGCGAAAAAAAAAATTGAATTCCGAATACAAATTTTAGGTTTGTCCAATGCAATTTTAGGTTTGTCCAATGGAAACATACACTCGCCACTTGGCCTTTTGCACATACGCAGACCTCACAAATGCACATGCCACGGAGCACTCAAAAAACTAGAAATTCAGTAGTGTTGACTGCTCCACCGCTATATTAAGAATTTCATCTCAAATCCTGGGGAAAAAAATATTAAAAATGTGTGATTAGAACAAGACTGCAAATTATAACTACAGAACATTTTTTGTTCTTGAGTTTTGGGCTTGGAAAGGGCTGAAGGTAGGTATTGCGATTTCTGCAGTTTTCACTGGTGACACATTTTCGAGTCTCGCAAAGTAAAGATTATTTTTTTCACAACAATTTAAAGTTTTTTTTTTTGTTTTTTCTTACTGCTTTAAAACTTTGCATATGAGAGTAAAGAATATCTAGAAGTGTTTTTTTTTTATTAAATATGGCAATAATGGGTTGAGTTTGAATCGAGCTAGCTTTCGATGTACAATTATTTAAGGCATAAGAAACATATCAAATCAAAGCTTGTATCTAAGCCTATTTAAAAATTATTAACTTAAGTATTGTTCATACAGAAGGAACAACATTCTAAACTTGAGAAGAAAAGCTAAAAGTACAAAATTCAACGTCATTAAAGAAAAAAATACGTATTTCTTCAATTATTTTTATATGAAAAACTTTCTGTGATCCAAACGTGCAATACAATTTCTGTGACATAAATGGTTTCGTCATATTAAGCAGAGCGTTTGAAAAGAAGACATATTTGTACCTCCATTCTGCGACGCATACTCTCTCTTTTCGTTTTTTACTTAAATATTAATTATTTTGGTAACATAATCATAGTTTTTATTGGTTTCGAGTCATCACAAAGATCGGTAAAACTCATACATCGATAGAATTTATAGTATAATATGGCAAGGGGTTCTTCCGGTCGTTCAGTTTGCTTACTTAGGAAACTACAAAAATCGAAACTGTCTTAAACAATGTTTAAGTGTTGCCATATGAGATTAACAAACATAGATAGGACGTTTGAAAAGTTTTCCGTCCGATAATAAGCACTTGTGGCGGAAAACATTTCAAAGTGCCGGCCCGCCAAGCACGTGAATAAGCGTCCGTCAATTTTTTTTTCTTCAAACAATTTCTTTAACAGGATTGCTAAGCTAGGTTAGTTGAAACCTTCCAATCTCCGTTTTTACTATTAGCACTTCTCTGTTTCCGAAACCAAACGTATATACCTTCCAAACCTCGTAGAATGATATGGGGTGAAACTATCAGTTCTGATACCACCGCGCCGCTTCGGCGATTGCTTTTGTTTTTCTGCAATGTGCACGTCTTCCCTAAGTATGTATGTATGTATGTATTTCCGTATTTCCTTTTTATTGTTGAGATATAAGTACCTTTAAGGTTGTCATAAGCTGCATTGGCTCTTTTTCTTTGACGGAAAGTGGGAACGAAAGGGCAATCCACAGGTTGATCGGGACATAGACACGCCGCCACCCTTTTTTAACTCTATGAGTGTCGCATCCCCTTTTCAGAGAGCTGTCGTGATTGTTTATTTAGAACAGACAGGGTCGCTATGAACATTAGAAACGACTACCATATCATGAACAATGCTCGTGATAGAAAGAAAGAATTACCAGGAGGCGCTACCACAGCTAAAGCTCTCGTGCCGCCGCCTGCGAGAGCGGCAGCCTTTCCCCTTCGTTTTGCTTCGCCGGCAGGTTCTATGCTGTCCACACATCTGGTATTCATCTATGTTTGTTCGACACAGTTTACTAAAACCAAGAGAGGGAGGAACTAACTCTTTGCCTGGCAGCAATATGAAACTTGGGCGGCCAAGAATTCAGTTTCGAAGACATTAAGATATTTTTGCCTGTGTGCCTGCTCACCCAACTTAGGGGTGCGTTTTGCTGACCTGCAACGTGTGTCCAAAAGGAGATGGATTAACCCTGGCATCGTTGCCAATGGAGGAAGACGAAGAATTCGAAGTACCTCTGTGGGAATCTGGCGAGCTGCTAGAGAAATGAATGGGAAGTAACGCATTTAGCAATGAGCTCAGAAAGTACCAAAGTACTTCTTCCATTAATTCATCCGACATGCTCAGCGGCTTGCTATAAGCTCAGAAAAGTCGCACTCAAGGCTCGTACCATCATATTTCATTTTGATTTTGTAGAAAACTGGAGCGTCGTTCTTCCGCGAGCGGTACAATGCTTTCATTGGACGAACCAAATCGTGTCTACCATCACCTGCGTCGCTACAACGGAGGTCAAAATCTACAGCTTCGGAGTTGCCAGCGACGACATCGTGCACAATACAGCACGCACACTGTTCGCTCTGCACACAGTTGAAGAGTGGCTGGAAGAAAAACATTCCGATATTTACAAAACTTGTCCGTATCTCATCATTTCAAAAATAGGTTTCAACTGTACGAGGGAGCGAAGAGACAAGAGGTGACTAAATTAATTTTTTTCAGCTACAGGGCATGGCAAAAGTGCGTGTAATGGAGTGGGGAGAATCCTCGAACACAAAGCCTCCTTGTACAACCTCAGGGCGTCAGAGTTGGAAATCATTGGTACTGCTGATGATTTTGCTCGTGTAGGGGTCCAAAAAGTGCCTGGAATTGTACTTCTCAAAAGTGAGGCAGCAAAGCCTCATCCAATACCGTGACACAATGAAGAAGAAATGAAATTCTTTGAGTCTCGTAAGAAACATTCAATCCTGCGACTTGTAAATGAAAGCTCAAAATAAAAACAAATCTTTCACGGTTGTGATAAAAAAAAATTGTGAATTTTCAGGAGTAATGTTAGCTTCACTTAAAATCACTTTTTCTTTATCACACGAAGCGTTGCTGTGAACTTTTATTACTAAAGATGCCATGTTATGTTATGCATTTCCCCCGTTTATCTGTATGCTTTGTTATTGCCTCGAACAAAAAGAAAGTAAAGAAGGCCTGAACGAGCCTCGCCAGTATACGTGAAATGCGGCCGTATGAAAGAAACACAATTTCGCACTTGGCCCGCTGGGTTTCTGAAAATACTTTTTCTCGCCCCCTTCAGCACCTGACATAAAGGGTTATACAACTTAACATTTATGTTTGTTAAATAATAAAAAAAGAAAGTTTCAATAAGTTTATTTAAAGTTGTGAATCGAGATTTTATAAGTAAACTGGACATGTGCATGAACTTTTTTTTTAATTATCATAACACACTAGTCATGCCTCAATTTTACTAAACGGTACATGGGTTTAAATATCATAAGTACTATGGTCACGTACCATGCATATTGTCACGAATGAAGAGGTGAAACAAAGAATAACTGGGAAAACTGAAACGTTTAATGAGGCGAACTTGTGCCCAAAAATGAAAGGTAAACAGAAGATAACAGCAGAGCGTCGCCGGCGTCGAAGTCGGTGTAACAGCAGAATCGAACGCTGGGGCGAGACTGCCTGCCGCTTGCCACGCGGAGCCCCTTTTGTACACTCGTGGGTTTCTGGAACAATCGACTATAGTCGGTGACAGGTCGAGAAGGAAGTGGAAGCTCCTCCCACCTCTTTCCACTCTGACAAAGCGAACGCTGTTATAATTACGTAAAATATTTGGCAACGGCCCATTCTTTTCATCTTTGAATGGAGGCACAAATGTGTCGTCTTTTCAAACGTACTGCTTAATATGACGGAACGATATATGCCAAAGAAATTTTATTGTGCGTTTAAAAACACAAAGAAAGGTTTTCATATAAAAAGAAATTGGAAAAACTAAAAGAACACGTTTTTTTTTTTTAATTGGCGTCGAATTTTGTGGTTTTTTTTTTGCTTTCCTTCGTAAGTTTACAGTGTTGTTTCGTCTCTTTAAACTATACTTAAACTAACAATATTATTATTTTTGGATGGGCTTAGATACATCCTTTCATTTTATACGTGTCGCATCGAAAGTACAAATATGTAAGGGGGACTTCTACCAAGATCCGATTTACAAACTTTTTGTGAAAATATTCATTTATAGGGGGGTGCTACTTATAGGACAGAAAATACAATACTTATTATTAGTGGCCCATTTATTATTTAATGAAATATCACTATCCTGCAGGACACGACTTGCAATCCTGCACTACAAGGAAAACACTGACTGCTGCCAAACCGTCACGCAACAGGGCAACCCACGTTTCACGGTGACCACATCGAAGGCACGGAGGGGCATGTCACAGCACGTGAACAGAAAACAGATCCAACTTATGGTAAGTGTGGTTCCAAATCCAGTCCGAATGCCTTGCTCAGTGCATTTCGGGATGTTGTCATGCAGGTGCTTCTATTTCAGAGTACATTGGAAAGCTAATCCAAGAGCTGATGGCCAGCAACAAGCAGTGCACGTCCCTCTATGAGGTGGCATTGACTAACAGGAACATCTTTCCGGCGCCCATGAATGCCGCCTTCACGAGGCCTTCTAAAAAGGAACTCGTGGAGGTAGGCAGGTCCTGGTTCGCCCAGGGTACCCCGTGAGGGCCCCCTTCAAATCCATCATGTCACCCTGTGAGTGAAAAAGGCCCCCACCTGCCAGATGAAGTGAAGTTTCAAGCTGAGGCAATAGATTTTGGTTCGCAGGACACCTGCCTCGGCCAAGTGGACACGAGCAAAAAGGGGATATTGCAGACCCGCGTCCCATCTTGTTACGAGAGCCCGACCTGCGGCAAGGAAACGTCAGTTCTAACTGCATCCATTTTTCGAAGGAATTCAAATCTGTTGTGATCGTGAAGTTTTGATTCTAGGACCATCGACCAGCCGATCAATGGGCGACACCGAGGCGTAAGTGCTGGGAGCTGCCCTTTCCAGCCAGATATGGGGAACTTTGATGCCGCCAGTCGTAACAGAGAACAGAAAAAGCCAGTGCCGCTGCATTTTCTTTATGATATACAGATAGCAGGTCGGTTTCCCCAGTGCAAATCTTCATGACCCTGATAGTTTTGCCCTACGTGGCACTACCAACTGCGTTGTTTCCTCAATAACACGAAGGAAGTGATGACAAGTATAGACGTCAAAGCCCAACATCTTATGCAGCTCTTTACAAGCAGTCCCAGTCCAAGTTCACAAGCTTAGTATGCTGCCAATGTTTCACTAATGCGCCGAGAAACTGAGGGAGAGGAGGAGACGAGAGAGGGACGTCAGAACGCCAGGCTCTGATTGGACAGATTAGTGGGTAGACCTATAACTAGCTGCCTTTGTGTCCACTGCACTCGTCGAACGCGTTCGAATGCGAGAGCCAAACGCCGGTGTTTTACGTTCTATATGCGTTCTAATCCTAAACTCGCCAAAGACGAGTTTAGGAACGCTTGCTCTCCACATATATTTGTTAATGTCCCTCAGACGTAATACGGTACTGGCTTGTCTTTTCTTCTGCTGTCAGGCTGACATCCCTAAGAGGCTTCTTGTTCTTGGCGCGACGTTCCGCGTGATGACTGGCCTTCACTGTCTAACTTATTTGCTTTGGCTTCTGCATTCCGATTGTTCTTGCGGCGAAATACATAGACCCGCATTGTCCGTCCGGCGGTAACAAGATAACCGCCCATTACGGCGGTACAGCCAGTTACATATTTGCTCAAGTACAAGCCGCACTTCTTATGAACAAGGCCTGTGGGTCCGCTTTGCCGTGGAGCACGGCGATAGCGAATCACCGCGAACCGCAGGAAAATGGCAGCGATTTACAGCACAGAGATAACGTCTTCACGCGAAATTGCTATCTGCTCAGATCGCATTTTTACGGAGAATCGTGTTCTCGATCTTGCTATACGCGGTGTTTTTTATGCAGAACGCGATGATTGGCCGTATGTGTGCTCTGCAGGAAAGTAGACGCAAGAGCCGTGGTCATAAGAAGTGCGGCTATTACTCGAGCAAATGCGGCATCGAAACGTCTTGATGCCTCGAACCTGCATGATTCCTTTGTTCCCTTCCGACGACCGTATGTAGAACGATTAATTTTTGTTTTCTTTCTGCGGAGGCCGCGAGGCAGTAGAACGCCGCAAAACGACAAACCGCTAAATTTCTCATATACGCCTGAGACACCAGACGCCCATTGGGCCTGACAAACTTCCGGCTGTATAAAGATACACACACGCAGCACAATTATATATTCCGTTCTCCACTAGGATGGACCGCAGAGGAATCTACGAGTCATCAAAAGCCAATCTAATGTCGTGCGAGTGGACGCGGAGACTCTTGGGGCGCATAGGCACGCGACACGCTCACAGCGCTATGACTGGCTGGAATATATATATCTATATTAGGGGTGTGCGAATATTGCAATTTTCGAATTCGAATCGAATATGAATAAGACAAAAAACGGGCTGCGAATATCGAATCGAATATCGAATATGTGTCTAGTAATAACAAATTGCAAAACAAGACGTAACAGCTGGTTTTATTGCCTTTTTAAAATAAATCAATGAAACTGAATTTTACTTGGTTGCAGTAGGCTAAAGATACTTCTAGTAATGCACTCATTACAAATTATCGTGTAGGAAAATTAAGTGCTCAACGTGTTCAGAAAGTAAGCGCTCCCCACGCGCCGTCACAACATTTCCGCTAGTAGAAAGACCCTTTCATTCGGGAAAACTGCAAAATTTCACTAAAGTTCGAAGAAGTTTGACTTATGGACAGTGTTGCCCGGCTGCTACATGAATATTTCGAATTTCGGGAAACAAATAATTTGGAAAGTACTTTATTTTATATTTCATAAAATGATTACCATTGTTTACACCATATAAAAGCGAAAGTATGCGCCTTTAACGCTTTCATTAGTCAGTAATGTGACCCAGTGATGCCAATAAACCCAACAAATATTGCACTTTTCCTCCGCCAAAAAAAGTCAACTAGTCTTTTTTTTTTTTCGCGCATGCGCACTAAAGTCGAACTTCACTCGAACCTTTGTTAAACATCACGTTGAAGGTTCGAAAAAGCTCGCGGGTACACCTAAGCATTTCTTATGAGTTGTGAATGCGAAAGCATGCAAGCCGCTCGTCCGCTCCCTTTGTTGTCTGCTGCGTACTAGAGCGCGCGCTTCGGGATCTCGGAGGCCATGGCACAGCGGCCAATTGGAGCCCCGTCGACGCGCGCCAGCCAGTGGAACCGAAGGCGAAATCGCGGAAACTAGGAGCCGTTTTCGCGCTTCAAACTGATGACGTCAGCTCGCTCTATGAGACAGTTAATGCTTTCGCATTAGAAAGTCGAACTTGGTCGAACTCGAACCTGGGCAAGTTCGGGCATATCCCTATGACTGCGCGGGAGTGGCAGGAGTTGTTGTCAATGGCGATGCAATGTTCTGCTCGCACCTGGCTTCTTTTTTTCTTTTTTTCTTACTTTTCAAATCTTTATATTAGATAACACGCTCGAGATTTATTTTATATTTATATTTCACTCTCCAGGTTTATTTGATTGTATAAATTTATAGAACGCGCAATTACATCACATATTGCTATAAAAGTGCCACACAACAAAGGGCTTGGTAAAAAAGAAACCGAAACTGATCCTGTCTTGCTGCCATCGGACAGATAGAAACGGAGCAGGCCGATAACGCACGCATCATACGCCTTTCTCAGTGAATAAACATATTCATAGGGGAATGCGTGTCAGGCAGGTTATTCGTTACTTGCTCGAATATTCGGGAACTTCCGAATATGCAATTTTCGAATCGAATACGTTTCGAATAAGGAAAAATATTCGATTCGTATTTGAAATTTCGAATATTCGCAGACCCCTAATATATATATATATATATATATATATATATATATATATATAGCGTCCGCTGTGGTCCATCGCAGAGTGAATCGGAGTAGGCCGCCGTGAGTCGGGGAAGGTCGCGGGCGGCGGGATTCTCAATGGCACGCGCGACGGGCTCAGAGAAGCTTATATCACGTTACACAACTGTCGTCTGACCAGCGAGCCCCCAAAACAAACAACGCAGTATCGAAGCCACCTCGCGTGACAAGGGTGCAGCAGCTGCAAGCGAAACATGCTGCTCGTTTTAAATTTCCGCGCGTGCGCGTAAGAGTCGAACTCGAGTCGAACTTTGCGCTCAAAGGTGAGGAAAGTCGAACCTGGTCGAACCTCTCTCTGCAGGTTCGTGCTTTTAAACCCCCAAAGGTTCGATTTGCGACTGGTATACTGAGCATCTCGAGTTCGCCATGGATCCACGTTCCCTTCGCCGCTCGGATGGCCTTCACGAAGAATCGTCCACCGATGGGGCCCTTTAGCAACGAAAACTTGAGAACTTGGTGCGCTCGTCAGCAGCCAGAGTTGTTGTTTTTGAGCCGCATACTTTAGTTCACGCGAAGAAATCTGGAGCGTCCAGTTTGACGCAAAGCAGTTGGGAGAGCCGATCGCTGCAGTGCACGGAGGGAGCTCGGCCAATCAGGACGCTCACATGTTGGGACGTCAACCGTCTGAGCCGTGAGCAAGCTCAAACGTCATGCTCGGTGCCACAGCGCAAGTAGTTCTGGTTTATGAATGTTTAGACAGCCGGAAGTTAATCTGCCTCAGTGGGTGTCTGGTGTCTTAGCTGGAGATGAGCAATTTAGCCAGTGCAGTACAGCCTGGAGCCTTTAACGTGCATCACGCAAAAGCTATTACACGACCGCACGCCGGCATGGAATGCTCGTCCAGATGAAAACGGCCAGGGATGGGGATTGAACCCATGCAATCCCGGGCTCTGCGGCGCGAGCTTTCGCCCCATGCGCTCCAAGCTGCGGGAGTGGCCAAGTGAAGCCTCAGTGCAATCTTTTCATTCGTGTCTTTGTTTCATTTATCACACTCGGCCACCGACACCCCAAGCGCCGCAGTGTTTTACTGGATCTAAACATAACAGCAGCCCCCTACCCCACCCCCCGAAGATCAGAGCGACTCCACGTGCTTTGCGGGACAGCACTCGCTCCAGATTTCTTAGACTGTTGAGCTTCTTATGGGCGATGCCGCCTCATGGTCGATCCTTCAGTCGAGCCAATCGCTCGGACTTGGTTTCGGGTTGCTTTGGTAAAATATTAGCTCGATGGCGGAGCCTCGAAAACGATCGAGTGGCCCGAACAATATTCCGAGTCCCTCGATCTGTCGCGAACGACCGCAATTGATTTTCTTTCACTGCCCGCCCGCGGACATGAAAGACACCTTCATGGGGTGCCCATGCCTATCCGCGTTGGCCCAATCAAAGCCAAATCGTGGCCTCATTCGCGACCATAATTATCGTTTCTAAACTCATTTTATTTCCTTTTATTTTTACGACATCGCGACTGAGCATTTTTGGCGTTCCATGTCGTTGCGTTTATAATCACCGGCAACTTAAATGATCGCTCCGCCACCACTGAGATTGCGACATCAGTCGAGAAGAACGGCAGAGAACGAGCCAAGAAGCGGGAACACATTAAGCCGCGCCACGCTTTTCTTCGTCTGTGAGGGGGATTGGCGGCCGACTTGTCAGCGCAGCGCAGCTCAGAGCACGTGGAGCGAAAGCTCGCGCTGCAGAACCCGGGGATCCTCGGTTCAATCCCCACCGCTGTCCGTTTCGATCTCGATCGACATCGTACCGGCGTGCGGTCGTGTATCACTGCTGCAGGACGCATGCACGTTAAAGACCCCGGGCCAGCGGTTGTACACGCGCAGGCTAAGTTGCTCATCTACAGCTGAAAGACAAGTCGCCCGTTGAGGCAGACTAAGTTCAGGCTGTACACTCTAAAAAAGCCCGCGCGTCTCACTTTCCCGCACATCACTCGGAGAGCCAATCACCGCTGCTTACAGGCAGCTCAGCGAATGACGATGCCGAAACATATGTTTAGACCAAAAAACGAAGTCTGAGTTGTGACATTTGCGTTTTTTGGTCTCAAACATATGTTTCGGCATCGTCATTCGCTGACTGCCTCCGTAAGTAGCTGATTGACTTTCCGAGTGTTGTGCGGAAAGTAGACGCACGGGCGTTTTTAGAGTGTAGTAAACATACCCTCAACTCAATTAAAAAAGGGGAAAAAAACAGCTGAAAGAGGCGATGCAACAAGTTTTGCACTTTGTGCAAACACCGCTTAGAACGAATTCCTGATGCTAATGACCTATAAAACACGCGTTTTTCACCACGCGCAGTCAAAGTCGCGGAAAAAAATAAAGAAAAAAACGAGCAGCGTTTTCTCAACTCGCAGCCAGAACAAGCAGCCCCGTGATCTGGAGCCGATTATATGCCGCCAATGTTGATCATAGCCACGCGCTGGGGTCGGCAAAGCACAGGACACGCGCCGAGTTCCAGACATCGTTATGGTTCGGCTATTGTCGTTGCAGCGATGACAGCGGGCATCTAAACGAATGCTCGTCGAGCTATCGATTATCCCGACCCCAAATGGAGTGCCCACGCAATGCTCGGGTCCAATCTATGAGCCGCATTCAGATATCGTCACTGCGGGATACTGCGACCGCCCAGCTAAGACATCAAGTTTTGCGAAGGAGAGATCGAATGAAAACGCTCAATGTTGTGCTCGCAATTACGGTAAACCGCAATAAAGGAGTTTCTGGGTCAATGGCGTTGCGTGCAGTACACTTGGGTTCCACTAGTGCCACTAAGCCCGTGTAAAGTGAAACCCATTCCAAGCAAATATCGTAGCAGGATGCGGCAAGTTCACGCTTCTTGGCATCGCGCTTTTCGGTGTTCTTATCGGCTAGTTCGGCATAGAACAGGCCTACCAGTTCCTGCAGAACACGAAGACAGCCAACCACGGCGAACTAGGAAAGGACCCCAACGAATGATCACGAAACTCCGAATGGATTTGAAAAGTGCGATGCATGCGGGGACAATGAGAAAGTGAAACGTCACGCTCACTGCGCCCGCGCACATCGCATTTTTTGATATAATCGGAGCTTCGTCGTACGCCAAGAACCAGGCATTGTTCGGCGCAATTCGCTGTCTCCTGTTCTGCAGGAAAGGCAGCTGGCAGACCTTTTCTTAGGGTGCAGTCACGTGGCCGCCTCGGTATAACTTTGAGTCAAAGTGCGGGCCTATCCTTCGTTCTTAAGTCCAGACGCAGCCGACGCTACGTGCTGATGGGGCCAATCAGAAAGCGTCAGAAGCGCACCATCATGATGTTCGTCATGTTTCTGTTCTATCATCGCCGGACTAATCATGTACACGGAAGGCCTCGTGATTCGCACTTTTGACGATGCTTGATTGGTCCCGTTAGCTCGTAGCGTCGGCTGCGTATGGACTTAAGTTGACACGAAATATAGAAATCCACAGTTGCTGAGTCCTGCCCGAGGCGTCCATAAATTGACAGGAGACTTATCGCGAACAGGTGTCTTTTGTCACTGCCACAGGCGTATGATACACAGCGTCCTCCTCATTGGCCGAGCTGGTTAAAGTCAGATCAACGACTGTTCTTCACAGTGCAACGCGGCGCAGCATACACCCAGCCAGTGGCGTCACTAGGGTCAGCGGCACCCGTGGGGCGGTAACCCACCGCGACCTCCCCTACCCTCTCGTTTCCAACGACGCTTGAAACGACTATCCAAAAGCTAGGGCGCTTGAGACAATGACAATGTAGGAGACTGGACAACGCAGAGCACTGACTTCAAATGTTTAATCATCGTAAATAGGCAAATATGTGCACTGCAATCATCGCACTCTTTCTCAGTCAATCCCAGGCCTCGCCGCCGCTCGCAAGAACGCTACCTCCTTATCTAAAGGGTCAATTCAGGCAAAGCTGACGCAACATGCACCAGGTCTTTGGATCACGTCTGCCTCTATTCTCTCTCTTAAGCGGGTTTCACATGCAGCGATTTTGGCCTATAGAGCGGCGCGATTTCTGCCGTCGCGGCGCTCGTGCCGCTCAACCGCTGGTGCTGGCCAGAGCGCCGCGACGGCAGAAATCGCGCCGCTCGGCAAAAACCGCTGCATGTGAACCAGACTTTACGGTCGTATCCTTATGTCTGGCAAGCACAGCGAACGTGTTGCACAGGCCTACAGCCGCAGTCTTTACAGTGAAGTGAGGGACGGCCATCTCGATACCTGTTAACGTTTAGGTTGGGCTCGCGTAACCTATCATTTAAACATCTGCCCGTTTGTGCGGCGTACTTCTTTCCGCACGGCAAAGGAATATGATACACCAACCCCTCTGCGCAGGCAACAAACGGGCTTCTGTGTTCCTTCACGCAACACCTGCGAGGCTTTTGGAAAGGGTTTGTCAATTTACACAACTTGGCGAGCTTTTCCGCCGCAGAAAAAAACGACCTTTGTGTTTATAAGAGTAGCTATTTTCTTAAGATTGGGCGCAGTCTTGCGCATTCACTGCACAACGGCTATCTTTTGGTTTCGCCAGGCCTGGAGTTTACTTTTGCTCGCAGCCTCTTGAGAAGCCCTTCTGCAACCGATACCAGCACAGCCTTCGGCAACCCGGCAGATAAAACACGTTCAGACTGCTCCAACAGACTCAAATGTATCACATGGTGGCACGACCCTCGAAGGGCGTTCATGAAGCACAAACCTGCAATCCCTCTTTTAACAAGTTTAAAATGGGATGAGTTATAAGGTAACGGGGGCTTGCTGGCTCTAGGCTGGCAAGTCCAACATACATGATGCTTAGAGTGGTTGAGCTTGATGTCGAGAAACTGTATGACACCTTACTGGTACCTCATGCGCAAGTTGGGGAGGAAGGAGAGCATCCCCAAAAACGGTCAAGAGTCTGTCAGCGCTCTGTGTTGTCCAGTCTCCTACTTTGTCCTCGTCTCAAGCGCTACTATGTTTTGAATACCCAGTACGAACTCGCCCAACAATGTGCGCTTGAAACCAAAGGGCGAAGGGGGGGGGGAAGTCGCGACCCCCCCTCCTTTCACTGTCCAGCTGCACCCCCTGAGCTCTGCACCCGGTGCGGTCCCCCCCCCCCTTAATTCCCCCTCTAGTCATGACATTGCACTCGGGGAATTTTGAGCCCGCTGTGCGATCTTAGGACGGTGCCCCGTCATAACATCACGAGGCCCGCAATACGCTGGAGGCTTGCAAAAGAAAGGCGCGTCGAGACAAAATGACAGGAAGTGCAACGCAAGCTCGAAGAGCGGCTCCATTCACGAAGAAACAGAAGTGCTGTCGTAAGTAGAGTACGCGCAAATATCCGAGGTTACCTGGCCGATAGCAAGACGACAGAGCGGCACATCAAGAGCGTCACCGCAACTCGGGGGTAATCGGTGTCTCACTTCAACGCGCGTTGCCGACCCGAAAGCAAGGCTTCTCCTTGAAGCACCGCGACACCAGCAGCACCGAGAAGCCGGGAGAACCCAGTCTTGCGCAATAACCTCCTCCAATCGTGCAAAGCCGAGCCACGCGAAGCAACAAAACCAACAGACAGACAGACAGACACACACGCACTCGGGCATACACACACACGCACGCACGCACGCACGCACGCACGCACGCACGCACGCGCACACACACACACACACACACACACACACACACACACACACACACACACACACACACACACACACACACACACACACACACACAAAAAGCATTTCAGTTGCAGATTTAGGAAATGCACGCATAACTGTCGCGGAAGGTAACTGGCAACGTAAACGACCCCAGATGTGCGTCGCGAGTGTTTGCGTCGGCGGCGGAAGGTCCCACGGACCGTCTTTGTGCCTCTGACGCCGGGAAGAGAGAACGGCCGCGGCCTTCGAAGCATTCCGCTACCTCACACGTCTGTTACCCAGATTTGGCGTATAACGGCCTCCGCGTGCGACACGCAACGGGTCAAACCCAAATCAAGGGCGAACGAAACAAAAGAAGAAAAGTAAAAAAAGGTCCAAGTTGGCGGCGAAGCTTGCTCAAGTTGGACCCGTTATGAAACAATTCGTGGCGGGCGACCGGGACCCACCGGGCGACCTGGTTTTCCGGGAGCAGCCCCCTCATTAAAGTCCGTCTTCCGGTATTCCCCAACCTAGTTTCGGGAGTCGCGTGAACCCGCTCACTGCCGCGGGCGACGGTGGGAGGAGGAAGGCACGACAAGTGCGCCTGGGTTCGGGGACCGATCGCTGCCGCCGTGTCATTAGCCCTGCCTCATTACGGCCACGGAGGACAGTGCTCTCCGTGCGGCGCTCTGTTTGGCGCCACGGCCCGAGACGCATGCAGAGGTGCGGGTCGCACTCCACGTCCCCTTGCACGATGCCGATAAGGATCGGCAGCTGTCGGCGGCACGCATCGAGGCGCTCCGTCGCCTCGCAAACACTGTTCCGAGCCCGTGCTTGCACGCGGGCAGGTGTTTTAGAGCTTGCCTGTCGTGTATTTTCAAAAAAACGCCTCAAAAACCGTATAAAAACAACAACAAAAAAAGTAAAAAAAAAACAGGCAGTTTCGTGTTAATTTACAGTACAGTCACAAGGATATCTGCGACACGTCACGGCGAGGTCGTTGGGCATCGGCGTCGCGTTCACGCACCGTGGGGTGTATGAACAAAAAAATAGATATCCGACCATTCGGTTCCGAACGTCCTGGCAATGACAATAGAGAGTTTTAGTAGATCGTTCCGAGACTTCCGATACCCCCGATAACGATACTATATATGTAAGCGCAAAGGCGGAGGCAGAGTATCGGGTATCGTTATCGGAGTCATCGGAACGATCTACTAAAACTCTCTAATGCTACGACGACATTTCGTTATGAATTATTTCTTTGTATGTTTTTTTTTTTTTTTCAGAGAGTGCGTGCAGTGGGCATTGGGCACTAGAAAACCCCCAAGTATAGCCATTTTTAGTGTTCGTGCGTACGGCGCGTGATTTGCTCGCTTTCCGAAGCGACGAACATGCGCGTGCTGCACTCTAAAACTAGCCCGTGCGTGTACTCTCCCGTAAAACACTCAGACAGCCAATCACCGCAGCTTACGGAGGCAGCTCAGAGAATGACGATGCCGAAACATATGTTTAGACCAAAGAACTCAGTCTGAGTTGCGACATTAAGCAATGCAAGCGTGACGTTTTCCACTGCTTACTATCACAACAAAGACTGAGTATTTGGGTCTAAACATATGTTTCGGCATCGTCATTCGCTGAACAGCCTCCGTAAGTTGCGGTGATTGGCTTTCCGAGTGTTGTGCGGGAAAGTACACGCACGGGCTAGTTTTAAAGTGTGGGCTGAGGAGTTCGGACGCTCGGCCGAGGACTCGGTACATACTGGAATGGAGTAAAAAGCGGGTTGCCAACGCTGTGGCGCAGCTCCGTGGTAACGTCTCCGCTTCGCAGGCAGCGGATCCAGGTTTGACTCCCGCGGGCGGCGAGCGTCCTTTTTCGAGGATTCGGAAACAACGAAGACGGACACCCTACGCCCTACTGCAACTTCGACAAACGGACGTCATTTCCAGTGATGGAAAGAGCCCACAATGGCTATCGCTGTAAAAAGTTCGGAACCTCGGGAAGCATCACTAATTTATCCATCTACACGGTGAATTAAAATATACGCACTTTAGATTAGCTATGCGCCTCCCAGAAACTGAGGGACCGGACGAGACGAGAGCTCGAGGAGACGTCAGAATGCAGAACTGGAAGGATCAGTGCATACAGTGAGTAGAGATTTAAATCACAGTATCTCGAAACTAGCGAATGTTTTTTTTTTTTTTGTTTAATCACAAGATGTGTTTAACCAATCCTCCCGGTCACTGATAATTGACCCCATAAGTGATGACGTCACTATATATGGCGCTGTGCTCCGAACAAACCGTTGCTAGGGCCGTTGTAAATATCTTTTTTAGAATTATTATAAGCCTTGTCTCTTCGATATCTAATCGAGAGGAAAAAAAAAACTTTTTCTATCGTGTCAGTATTATAAAGCGACGATAAAAGCCCGTAATAAAGTTTCAAAGCCGGTTTTGCCTTGCTAGCAGACGACACGATGGCTTCCCGGGTTCTTTGAGGGAGTACGCGACTGCGTGAAATTAAAGGGGCCCTGCAATGGCTTTTTTACTAATTTTTAATTTGCACCAAACCTGAGCGCACTGAACGTAGTAACTTAATGACACTTTTCTTTTCTCGAATTTCGATTTATTTTAGAAGTTATGGGCAAATTAAGATTACAAAAACAAGCAAAAAATAACCTCCTTCATGACGTCCTTGGTTGCTTGAGTGGCCGTGAACTAGACGAGGGGTGGTGAGCTGAGCGAGCGCTCACGGCTGCCGTACTCCGTGTCGACGGCGCGAGAGGGCGCCACTAAAGCGTGTTCTGGATAGGCTGTATGTAGCAGGCAGCTAGAGCGGCTCTCATTGCATTTGCTGCGCGATTAAACACAAATTCGGCATGACACTTCATTGGCCACAAACGACAGCAAACACGGGGTAAAGATCAGTTCAGAATGGGAGCCACTTCGCGCTGCCATACCGCGAAACGGCCAAACCGCAAGACAAAGCTGCTCACCGAAGGCGCTCAGGAACGCTCAGAGCCGGCCGGGTCCTTCGGTCCCTACGGCCGCAGCGCCGCCGCGTACATCCGGGACCTTTCCGTGTCGGCGCCTGATCCCACTACTCCTTTCTAGTAGGCGCCGCCTTTTCCACCGATTGGTGGCGGGTATGTCGACGGATCATTTCTTGTTTCTGTACTTTATAAACTTCATTTGTTTCTTTTCTGATCTCAAATACTGAACAAAAACTACTTTTATAAATAATTGAAACGGTTCGCGCCACCTATATTTTGTATTTCGACTAAAAAGAAGCTTTTAGCGGCTCTGACCAGTAGTAAGCCCAGGACCTAAGACGTCACATTACGCGCGCTTTCGGTACCGCGGGTCGCCCCCGTCGGTGGAGGAGGTTTCCGCGTCGTCCGGTTAAAATATGACGCACTGATATTTAGTGACTCTCTCCGTGCCCGCTGGCTTGCCCGAACCCCAAGAGACGTGGAAACCGCAAAAAGGTAGACGCTTAATTATGATTGCAGGGCCCCTTTAAGTAAGTGACGAGCGACGGAACTTCTATTCTCGGGACTCAACGTTCTGTGGGATTTTGGAAGCGAAGATTGCCCGTGCACAAGTTTGATCGGTGCTCGAGCTGCGCGAGCAGGCGAACGCCTGCCCGTCGAGGCTTCCGCAGTATTTGAAAAGCGGAAAACACTATGAAGCCGAATCACGTACGACTACGAACGACGACGTGAGGTGTACCAACGTCGAAGTGCAGGCTAGCACACATTTCAAGACAGGGGCGGATCCAGAACTCCGTTTTGGGGGGGGGGGGGGGGGGGCGGAAAATTTTTAAGGATACTATTCTCCCATTCTTTCTTCTGCAAGGGGGGTCAACCCATGTCAAATTGCCCTCCGAGAAGGGGGAGGGAGGGGGTCAACTCTGTTTGGGGGGGGGGGGCGGCGCCCCGTCGCCCCGCCCCCCCCCCTTGGATCCGCCACTGTTTCAAGAAGATCTGACGGCACAAGTTGAATCAGTGCACATTTGTGCGATCAAACGAACTGTCCGTAACGGATAAAGTATAACTTGCCTGATGTTTTTATCCAGCTCTTTCACTAGTTCGAGTCTTACTAAAAACGGAACAATCAGCACGATTTTTTTTCTCAGTGTGATGGTTACAAGCAAGAACGAAACACACAGCCATCTTGCGAGCCTGAAAAACGCAGTATGGAGTATCGAACCGATCATGTTAGACTCAGAATAATTGCTCCTTCATTACAATGCGCGTCAAGTGCAAAATCAAAAAGAGGGCCTAGCTGACGCTACCTTTACGCCATGTTCTGAACAGATGCTTCTCTCGGTGTATTTTTAGCAGATCTCCATACGTGCGATGATTTTCCTCAGACACTATATCCCGTATATCGTACGCAAGTAAAATTCGTTTCTATAAATCTGATTAGTTTTCTTAGGCCTGCCATGTTCCGGATAAATACAAAATCAATATCGTATCATTGTGCAAACATTTTCACAATGTTGCAGACGACATACTTCAGGCAATCCGTGCGCGTTCGTCGTCTGGAGCAGGCATCTCCAGACGCATCGAGGACCGGAAGTTTCCGTCTCAAATATTTCAGAGGACCAGAAGTTTCTGTCGCAAATATTTCAGAAACAGTCTATTCTCGGCAGACTTCTGTCGTGGTAAGTATGAAATCTCGGCGTCGTATATCTATTATTTTTAGACGCTTAAATGCCAAGTCCGATTTTTGAACGATATGGTTCTTTCGGAGCGAAGTCCAGTTCCATGTATGGATGGATGGATGGAGGGATGGATGAATACGGCTGAGCCCTTTGGATCGGGCGGTAGCTTACGCCACCTAGCCATTTTGTCTTACCATTTAAGCTTAGAATATTTAAATGTGAAAACTATATTCACTCCGCACTGAATCAACGCCCCTAGCGACGGTTTATTTAGAGCAGTGAAGCAACACTTACGGGGTCAATATTAAAGAAGAAAGAATTGCCGTTAATTTAAAGTGGTTTCATTATCAACATATTACCGGTGTAAGTCTGCCAAATAAGAGCAAATACATCCTGATTTATTTAGTTATTGTGTTTTCCGGACTATAGTCCGCGCACTATATACGTGTTTAAAAGTAGAAATTTTAGGCTGTGCGGACCATCTAAGCGTGGGACTATACAGGAATTCTGTTTTTCAATACCGTTAATTACGACGAGACGAGACGGATTTTGGGAATGAAAGAGTATGTTAATGATGATTTGAGTATATTATAGGCTTCTTTGTGAGCTAAGAAAGAAGACATTTGGCAAGGTGTGCCGTCTATGAGAATATTTTCGTATCGACGAGGCACCAGGTGCGGACTATGCACTGGGTGCGGACTATGCACCGGGTGCGGACTATAATCCGGAAAATACGGTAGTTAAAAAAAAGAGTTATATTTTCTTTCTCTATTCCGTTCTGATTTTCTTAAATAGGCTAGTACTTTTTCTCATTTTTTTCTTTATTTCGCGTTCCGATTTGCTTTACGTAACTTTATGTAACGTCGCCCCGAATAGGCGAAGGTTGCGGGTTCGATCCCCGCTCGTGGCCCAATTTTCCGCCAGCTCTCTTTCCCTTTCCCTAACTTTAATGTAATACATTCAATAGTCGCTTTCTCCCCTCTTCGTTCACATTATTACTGCGACTGTACTTCTTAGCATTATATATTCGCGACTCCAGCGACCTATAGGGGACGTCACCACCAAACAAACATGGCGGTTTTGAACAGGTCGCTTCGGCTCGGCCGGGCCGCCTGAATGGGTGACGCATACAATTTAAAAGATTTTCTTTTGTTTAATGCCCTATTTTATAGGCATTTGAACTGCCACGGTTAAGTGTAGCCGGTGCACATTAAACTTGAAGAGCATAGTTTTGTTTTCCCGGTGCTTTTTGTTATTTTCTTGTCAAACTTTTGCTTCGGAGATTTCGTTCAAAACCGAAACTATGGGCTCCGGAGAGACGGTAATAGGCTCTAATCAGTTGTGATCACCTAAGGAAAGCGGCGATGACTACAGAATTATTCCACCGAAAGTAATTTTCAGCTAACTCGCATGCCTCGACCATGCGACTTATCTGTCCGCGAAATCGAGCTTTTGTGCGTATCCGCGTTTAAGAAGCAGCTCCAGTCGTCTGCTCGGTCAACAACACAGGCTGCATTGAACTTGACTTCAAATCCTGAACGGAGAAAATTAGTGTTTTGTGCGGCCGGACAACCTGAGCAATGTAGACGTATATTGCTGCTGGCTTCGACGGGGGTATAATATAAATATTGGAGGTGCGATAGATCATAATGTCGTGACAGCTTCTAACTTTGCGAGACGCGTCCCCCACCTTTTGAAAGCAGACAATTTTTTCTCATTAATCATATGCAGCGAGCAGGTTTTCCGGGATCAAGTAATTGCGAAATTAGCCCAACTCCTTCGGTGTGGTGCAGAGGCTTTTTAGGCGAAAAGCACCCGAGATAAATAGCCAACGCACCGACCGGCGTGGGTGGCTCAATCTTGAAGCTAATCGAACACAACCAAACTCAAGAGAAGCAGCTATCGAACCTTCCCATTCACGTGACTGCAACATTGGTGTTCCCTCCAGTGAAACACCTCGTCTGTCGTCCTCAATCCACTGTTCTACATCCTTACACAGAAACCACTTAGCAGTTACCAAGTAGTCGTCATTTTGAATGTGATTCGAGACAGACAAGAAATCAAAACGTTTTTCCGCGATTCCTCCCCATCCAATAAATCGAAAGCACGCGACCGTGTGTTGTGGAGTAAACGGGCTTTCAGACACGTGATGGAAGGAAACAATCTACTGAAGCTTCACCACACTAATGAGCACTCAAACAAACCTAAGAAATATTCGGACGTTCATCAAATTACATTGTTCGCCAGCGCGCCGAGAACACGTGTCCGCGAAAGCCGCCAGAAGCGCGGAGAGGCGCAAAGCGATCTGTCCCGACTGGGTCCCGGTTTTCCCGCTTGGTGGCGTCCGTTTTGCTGAAGTCACAAATATATGAAATTTTTTTTTTATGCTTTACAGATTTTTTTTTCATGCTTTACAATTTTTTTTTTTTTTTTGAAGCCGCGAAGGTTATATTTATGCGGCTTGTGGGGAGCCATTCATACGTTCTGTTGGCTGTCGGTCAATCGTTCAAGGCCTCCGCCGTTTTTCAGGTCCCGAAAACGGGAAAGGGAATGACACTAAGGTGTCAATCCCTTACCCTGCGGGAAGCTAAACGCACGCTTCGGCGCAGGAATCTCCCAAATCCACCCGAAGCCGGACCTCTTTGGCCTTCCAGCCGAGGCGACGGCGGTAGCGAGGTCAGCGAGCCGCGGGAGGACACCAGACGCAGGTGGCGTGTGACGTCAAATCTGAAGAGCACCGACGTCAAAGAAAAGTGGAGGAGGCGAGGAGAAAAGTCGTGATGTCCCCTTGGCCACAAAAATCGTCTGGGATACGACTCCTGCAAAAATTGTCAAAATCGAAGCGTCCGCTTCAATTTTGACGATTTTTGCAGAGTCGTATCGCCAGACGAGTTTGTAGTGTCCTGTTCGGACCACCCGTGAGACGACGAGGGTGCGCGCGAGCATCGGCTGCGCACGGACGTCCGTGCACGAGCAGTTCGCCGGTTTTCCAATCGAAACAGCTGCTCGCGGTAACGAAGAAAACAGACTGTGTCGTCTACGGTGAGCACGAATCCAAGGGAAAAGCTCAGTGGGGAAAAAAACAAAAAAAAACTGATCCTTAATTCAGTTTTTATGAAAGGTGGTCGTTATCATTTTTAGAGCAGTCCAACTAATAAAGCTGCAGGCGCCTCCCACGCAATCCCATTTCAAAGCAGGGCGCTCTGCTGCAGCCCTCGCTTTCATGTCGACCAAAGTTAGCGCAACTGTTGCCGTAGTTCATTCGAAAGCAACAGGAATGGAGGAAATTCTTTTTTTTTTCGATTGGAAGAGTTTGTAGTGTAAAGCGTACTTCTTAAATAAATGGTGAAATGTGAAGATCTGGCAACGCAGAGTCGGCTACTGCGTGAAAGAATAGCCAATATCTGAATGTAACTACTCAATCTGAAGTCCACTACACTGGTTATATTTACCACGTCTATCACTTAATTACAGTGGCAAATCTTTATTTTATTTTCACCGTGCCAACATCTATGAGGTAAACTTGAAAAATAAAGTTTTTCCCTCTGCTAGTACCGCATGTATGCATCCAAATATTTATCTTCAGTTGAGTAAACGCTCGGTTCGCAGATTTGTATGCGCGCTCTTCTCCGCATCTGTCAAAACGTCGGTGAGCTTTTCACAGCATTCGACTGTTTTGCGGTTAGCTTTTCTCCAGCGAGCTTTTCTCCGCCACCCAGTGCGGACAAAGGCAAAGGCGCGCGAAGCTCAGTAAAACACTATGCCGCTAAAATGCTATGCAGTGTAAACCTACTCATAGTAAAAATTAATAGACCGGACCAGATTTCAGAATGAGTGGTTGTGACACTTCTATAATGCAAACACTTACAGTAAATGAATCATTTCATCCCTATCCTTTACGCCAGAAACAAAACAAAACAAAAAAGTCCATGGTGACGCAAACGTGGCTAGATTGCAATACATAGACAAACAAACAAACGACAGATACTTGTCCCAAATCTGTCGTCTGAAGACCAAAAAAAAAAAGAACTTGCACGAAAGAAACAATCGAGACTACTATCTATATTCTTGACTATACCGGATAGCCATAACGGATAGTTTCTTTCGTATCTTCTAGTCGATAACACGCGTGTTATCAATGTGTTATCCCTGTGCTACATGCTGCATGCGACCCGACTCCGAAAGTGTAGACTCGAACGATCCTTTCCTAAGTAATCGAGGAATTTTGGACGGGATCATAGAGACTCGACGTCGCATCTTGTATACGCGCACACAATGAAGGCAATGCCCCTCGAACCGAAGGTTACCTATTGTTATTTGCCGAATAAAAGTCCAGACGACGTCTGCCTGTCGGGTCAGTCATGCGTGCTGTCAACGTGCCCAAAAGAATTTGGTGACACGTAGTGAATTGTTTCGCACCCATACAACCACGACGAACGAGCGATCGAGGTGGACTCCCAAATGAAGGATCATAAAGTGATAGCATTGCTTCTGAAAGTGACCCAATTAAACGGTCGATTGCTCTATGAAAAAAGTACCGTCCAAAAGTATCATAAATGCAGACAATTACGACGAGAAGTTCTATACGTTGTGAGATGATGCACAGCGCACTCAAAGCGCTCAGGTATGCTTTATAAGTATGAGTTATCACTAAGGTTCTGTGTTTTGAAATAAATCCGAAAAAGCAATTTAAAGAAATCGTCAATAAATTCTAATTTAGTAGACCTATCTCACCAGCCAGTTTCGCTAAGCCACCGCTACGAAGATATAGTGTTACCGCGGTTCATCGAGGGAACTTTCGTCTTTCTGCACGTGCGACAATCCCGCAGAGGGTACGCGAGCGGAGCACAAAACAACGAATTTCGAGATCACCATATACATGTATATATAATAAAAATATAAAAAAAAATATATATGTTATATAACTATTGTCAAAATGGGGTTTACCCCTCCTCCAGTCAAACTCCGGTCAGTACAACGGGTCATTGTACTTTTGGGTCACAACAAAAGCCACTGCTCCGGTTTCCAGTTTGAAATAGTATGTGAGACTGATAGGAAGGAGGGCTGTGTTTTTCTAACAGCGAAAGCAACGAGACCCGTCGAGTTTCTAAGTGGGAGTGGGGCGCCTGAATTTCTTCTCTATGACCCCCTTCACCACACCGCGCGGCCGCGGGTGCAGTGGTGGATGGAAGGAAAACGAGCTTCCCAGTGACTACGTCCAGGGGTTAATTTTAAAGCATCGACGTTTACTGAACCAACTTTTGTTTGTAAGCTTTGTCGTGGGACAGTTCTCGCTGCCAACGGCAAAGGGTGCCAACGCCAAATCCAGCTGAAGGAATAATATCACTAGATACAGGTGAGTTCTTAGGAACGTAGGGTACGTTTGTGTCAGGATATTACCCATATTTCTTTTTTGAACTTCGGAAAATTTGGAACACACGGAATGTCGAAAGATAGGAAATCTAACTAAAATAAACTCCGATAAACCCTAAAATACTATAAAAAAAAACTCCAAAGATTTTTTTTTTTAATTACAGGGAAAATAAACTCGGAAAACACCGAACCCTACTTACGACTGATACGTTGGCAGGATATGGTATCAGCCGTATCATTCGACTATTTCTGCAGCAGTGAAGTCAAAGCTATGGGCACCCGTTCGTTCCTGCACCTACACTCTAAGAAACGTTTGCTCGTCTACTTACCCGCAAAACACTCAAAGACCCAATCTCTGCGATCTACGAAATCAGCTCAGCGAATAATGAGGCGGAGCATCTGTTTAGACCTCAAAATGAAGTCTGCGCTGTGGCATTACGCTATCTAAGCATGACGCTTTGCATTGCGTAATATGCCACAGCGCAGACTTCATTTTAGGTCTAAACAGATGCTCAGCCTCACCATTCGCTGAGCTGATTTCCTAGATCGCAGAGATTGGCTCTTTGAGTGTTTTGCGAGTAGTAGATGCGCAAACATTTCTTAGAATGCATTAAAAAAATTTTTTTTTTCTTAGCAGGAAGCAGTTTATTGTTTTCGGTATCTAACAGCGTCTGGACTTAACCTAAAACAAAGTATGACTAGGATTCGGAGTTTTCGGTTTAAACCGATAAAAACCGATAAAAGTACGCCGAATTCATTTTCGGAAATTCGGTTTTAACCGAAAAAGGTCAGTTTTTAGGTTCGGCATTTTCGATTTAAACCGATAAAAACCGATAAAAGTACGTCGAATCCATTTTCTAAAATTCAGTTTTAACCGGAAAAGGTCACTTTAACCATCCAGTCGTACCGCAGAGCCGTGGCGAAAAAGTGGAACGACAGTGTCTATCGAAACGTGTCCGAATGTATGGGATACACGGATGCCATCACGACGTTTTGGTTTAATGTGCGCATCATCGATCGGAACGTGAAGTCCGAAATGCCCCATGACTTCGCCATGTACGAGCGTGTTTTCAAACTCGTTGTAAGGAAGACTGACTTGATGCAAGCTCTGCATGTTGTGTTGTGCTTCAAAACGTCGCACCGTGTCTCTTTTGGCGGTCACAATTGGTTGATTGGCCGATTTTGGCTCAGGCAGCGCTTCATCTCCTCAGCCTGCCAGTGTCCAGTGTTAGTGTTGAGAGGGCATTCTCGAAGCTCAGTGTCATATTAACAGGAAAGAAAGAGTGCGGATCAACGAGGAGAACCTGGGAAAGTACATGTGTGTGTACTATAATAAGATCACGTAATCCTGATATACAGAAGGTGAAGTTCCATGTTTTTTGGGCATAGGCTTCATATCTGACTTGTTTGTACTTCTGTGTTTTTTTCTGGATTCTTTTACAGTTGCACACATTTGCCAAATAGAGTGTCCATTTCTTTTTCAATGTATCTGTGCCATTATTCTTTGAGTGATCACAAATATCAGAGCTACAAGGATCATCTGATCCGGTGTCCGTTGGTGTTTATTTTATATTCACCGAAAAAAGCCGATAAACTTTTGTAGGCATAAATATACGCCGAAAAAAACCGAAAATTGAATTTGAAAATAAACACTGAAAAAAGTACGCCGAATTTTGAAAAAAATAGAAACCGAAAACGCGGAACTTTAAGTAAACCAACAACCCGTAAAAAAAAAAAAAAAATATATATATATATATATATATATATATATATATATATATATATATATATATATATATATATATATATATATATATATAGTGAACGAAGAGGGAGAAAGTGATTATTGAATTTATTGCACGAATTTGGCCAGCTCTCTTTCCCTTTCCCTAACTTCAATGCAATAAATTCCATAATCGCTTTCTCCCTCTTCGTTCACAATATTACTACGGCTGCACTTGTCAATCTACACATTACAAATATATATTTTAAAGTACGCATCGCCAAACGCTCCTAGCGGTCCGGACCAAATGCCGAAGTTTAAGAGCTTGCTGTTCTGTAATTCTAAGGTTAGAATATATCAGCGCTTTTCAGAAATTTTCTATGAGACAATGAGGCCCGTTCCAGGAAGCAATCTCCACGCATTCGTGGGTTTCGTCGGCTGGCCGTTTCTTCACTGAAAAATTCCGAAAATAACTTTTCAAAACAGGCAACGTCAATCACTGAAACTTTGGCATTTGGTGCGGACCGCTAGCGCTACCTTTTTGTCGGACCCTAGATAAAAGTTCAGGGGAGGCTCATCCCACCTCTTTCCACTTTAGCAAAGTGAACGCAGAAAAAAAATTTTAGAATACACAAAAAAGTTTTTTTTTTTAAATAATTTGTGCGTTGCGGAAGAGCGCAGGAAAAGCGTAAAACCCTTTGAGCGTTTTGTTTTATTTTTTTATTTAGCGGTACAAATAAACAACTATACGGGATGGGATGGCTTCCGCGGACATCGCCATCGTGGCCGGTCTTTATTGCGCTTGACGCCGCCGTACTATGTTCTAGTTTGTTTCACTTTGTGTGCGAGCGAAGCCGAAGCTAGAATCATGTTGCCCTGAACGATGCCTGCACTGTACGAGCGCACATGCTCGGCAGGGACGCTAAAAGGGATACTGAACCAAACATTTCAGTGTCCATAATATGTGGCGCACGAGTGAAAGCCAGACTCCACTGTGAAGATGAAAAGCCTGTCTTGATTCTCCTTTTACCCGGAGTCCACAGATTTCACTCTCATCTTAACCGGGAACGGAGGACTATAACGTCAATTTCGTTGCGTATGCTCGCGCACACCAGCGGCTTCTGGCTCGTGGAAAGATCGTGCGCCACTCATTATGAAAACTGCAAAGTTTGGTTCAGCATCCTTCGAAAGCCCGGAGATCGCTCTTGGAGCTTTTGCTACGCTGGAACGTAAAGGCGCCATGAAACGATTTTTCTATTTTCGCTAAGTACTACTTAGAATCACTAACTATACGTTAATAACTGAATAAACTTGCCATAAGTTTCCTTTCTAGGAAATGGCAGTCGCCAAAATAATTCGAGAAATGTGAGCATCGTTCATCGCCTCAACTCGGAGCCAGAACAAGCGGTCACGTGGCCTGGTGCCAATCCCATGGCACCAACACTAATCATAGCTGGGCGCTGGAGTCGGCAAAGTAGAAAACGCGTGGTGAGGTCCAGGCATTGTTAGAGTTCGGCTATTCTCATCACCGCAGTGGTTGGACACGAGCCACTACCCGACTGTCCGCCAAGGCATTGACTGTTCCGAGCCGAAGTCGAGTGCCCACGCAGTTCTCGTGTCCAATTCATGAGCCGCGCTCGACTGTCGTCAGACGGGTGGTTTCGATCTCACAATTACGTCATCGAGCTTTGCGAAGGCAAGACTCAAAAAAGTAGTCCCCTTTTATCCTCGCGATTTCATCGCGAATAACAAGCTTCTAAATCAGTGGCGTTCTGTGCGAGCATACTTGGGCCAGACTAGGACCTGTACGCCCCTGCAAAGTCGTAAACATTCCAACCCGATATCGTTTTCTGATTCCTTTTAAAGTGAGAGCACAGAACCAGTGGCGTCACGAGGGTCAGCGGCACCGGGGCGGTAGCCCGCCGGGCACCCCCCCCCCTCCGCTCCCTCTCGCGTGGCCCACCGCGACTACCCCCCCCCCCCCCCCGCTCTCGTGGCCCGCCGCGACACCCCTGAGCCCTGCACCCGGGCGGTCCGCCCCCGCCCCCCCCCCTTGTGACGCCACTGCACAGAACGCCTACATTGAGTAAATACGCGTGGTGGCACGGGGCCAGCGGTCTCAATAACAACGCGACGTGAAAGGCGCACAATCTACAGCCGCTCGGCATGTTAGCTCAAAATTCGCTTTGTGTTCCTTTCACAAGCGTTGACCGCGGCGTCACAGTCAAACTGGGAAAAAAAAATCGACTTGGCGGGAAAGTTTGGTGACGAGCTGGGAAAACCCTCCGACTCCACGTAGCCTCTGGTTATTTCGGTAGACAAAAAGATAAAGACAGCGGACAATGTCCAGAAGACAACGCTGGAGACCGTCGACATGCCAATGGGTAGATGATACCTTTCTCGCAGTCAACTTCGTGGACTTTCTCGCTGTTGAATTTTTCTTCGGCTTCTCAGTTGGGCGAGCTCGTTGCAACGAGGACCGACATTTTCCTGTTAATCTTTCGAGAAATTACGCGGGTATCAGGCGAGCTCGAACTGATTCGCAAGATTGCGGCTCAAGAGGGTCTGCTGTTGCGCAAGCTGCGTAATACTTTTTCCCGTAACACCGTCCTGAACGCTGCGTGTAACATCCATCTTCGAAAGAACAACCCTCCCAGCTACGATGTTTAGATTGCACGGAGTTACAGATCGTCGAGTAAGGTCTGATATCACTTATTTGCTTCTACCGTCCTGCACTGCAAGCTATCTTCAAGCTTGTTGGGATAGAACTCCACAAATATTAAAAAAAAGTGTATTACCATTGGAAGACGATTCGGACCACGCAGTCCCACTTTTTAAAATAAAAGCTGCACAACGCAAGGGGCAAACAGAATCCAGTAAACGGGGTTAGTGCCTCGACCTATTCGTTGATTTTCCAGTGCGTTTTAGAAAACAAAAACTAAAAGACAAGAGCGAAAAAAAAAAAAAACGAAAACGACACAAAATTTGGGACATCCGAAATTTGGAATACGCGAAAATCGGAAGATGCCGTTGATTTCAATCGTTTCTTTGACAGATTACAAAGTATCAAAAAACGTTTTCTCACTAACTAAAAAAAAAAAAAAAAAATCGAAATTTTTTTTTTTTAATGATTGCGCGCGCGAAGTTTTGTTTGTTGCCGTAAATATCCGCGTTTTTCGAAAAGCGTGGAACGATGCTGGCGTGTTCTGAATGTTGTGCGATTTTAGGTTGGCTTTCCGTCCTTGAGATCCAGCGGCCTTTGTTCCTCCAGCGAAGACCACCGATCTGCACTATAGAGGGCTGGATAGCACCTACAGTAAAAAGTAATTTGTTGTACGAATGTTTAGGACAGCGGCCGTCTGACGTCTCCGGTGTAGATGAGGCATTTAGCCGGTGCAGCTCGACTGCTAGCCTGGTTGTACACCGTGCCTGGGGGTACCGCGCACTCTAATGATATGCCCGTGGCATAAACAACAAGATCTCGAGCCCTTTCCACTGCCCTTCGAAACGCAAGGCGCATCACATTCCCGCCATAGCTCGGTCGCTCTCGGTCAGAGACGTCCGCCACTGACCGCTACGAAGATTCCGTAGATACCGAGTTGGAAGACCGTCTGCGCGCTTGCCGAACAGGCCGCGCACCCGTCCTGCCAGGGCGCCGAACAAAACGGACCATCCACTGGCGCGCCAATCGCGGCCGAGGAGCGCTTCCCGTCAAAACGGTGACTGAACTTTCTCCGCCGCTACTGCACCGGCAGCGGCGCCGTGGAGCCCGCAAGCGCGCGTTTCGGCGTGCCCGAAGCGCATGCCGTGCATCCGTCATTATACCCGCCGCGCAACAACGCGGCAGTCCTGTCTGCTTGCTTGCCTGCACGTTCTCTGGTCAAGGTCGCAAGGCACAATACATCGCCGCCCGGATCCGCCGACGAGCTCGGCTTTGGGCGCAGGTAGACGCGACGTCGTTGCGTTACCTGTACCATCCTTTTTCTTTTTTTCTTCATTTCACGGTGTGTTCTTTTTAGATATGCCCCGCCGCAAATAGTTTTCCGCTCCGCAAATTAACGGCGAGCTCGTACATTTGCAAATATTAACTTTTTTTTTTTCTGTCTCGATATATTATATTTTCTGCTAAACAATTAAGCATCCCGCGATGTGTACCGTTAGTAAGCCCGGCCCAAGCAAGAGCACCGTGTCAGGTTGTCTGTATGACGCAACGTGAGGGTGGTACGAACAACCGCACCGATTGGGTTTCACTTTCACGATAAGCAGTGCGAGTGTGCCAACCGGTTGCTCTCACTGCTCACCGAAGGCTCGTGGGCCCGTTGCCGCGACGCGGCCGGTTCTGACAGCACGCGTTTGAAAACCCCTTTGCGTCTCTCTCTCTCTCACTTAGCACGCGACAGCCAAACCAAAAAAAAAGTAAAACACAAATAAAAAATAATAAAAAAAAAATTACGCGCGCGCGCGCGCGCGCGCGCAGCACACACACACACACACACACTTTTATGGATAACTTTTCACGAAATCACGAAAAGCAAGCGCCGTCCCAGGCAGTCGTGCTCGGAGCAGCGATAGGTCCGAACATGTCGACTTGGGACAGAGACGCGAGAGAAGCTAATGCCAGGGTCCAAATTAATTTAGTCTGTTCAAATATAAAAACCAACATCACGATGCTAACGATGCGGAAGATCACAACCCCACTTACCGTTCTTTGGTGACGAAAGTAAAGTGGGTGGGCAGCGACGGCAGCTGATCGCACATGATGCGCCGCAGTTCGTCGGCACTGATGGTCACGTTCTCCAGGACCACGGCCCCGAGGACCATGGCCTGACACTTGGTCGGACACGAGACATCGGAGAAGTACTGGATCCCTACCACCGTCCGGATGTCGGGGAACTTTTCGCCGCTCATGCTTCTCCGGCTCGCCGTCGAGCTGTCACATGCCAGCCGCTCGCTGTGGTAGCTGCTCGTAACAGGAAGCCTGTCAGGGCGATGCATTCAACCCTGTGGACGTTCCGATTCAATCATTCGGGCACAAGACGCACGCAGCCCGTCTGCTGCGCCCACCGGCGACAAACAGCAAGCGACGCGGGAGAATAGTCAGTGCGCGACGCGCGTCACCCGCCTCGCTCGCAGAAGCGGATCCGGCGGCCGCCGTAGGAAACGTTGGCGCTGCGGGCGCCAACTTCCAAGGTTTCCGCCGAGCAGCCCGAGATGTCTAGAAGGTTCATTGCGCGCGTTCCCTCACGTTTGCGTTCTGTTCTTTTTTTTTTCCTCGTTTATTTGCGTACGCTCTATACACCAGAACTTTTTTTTTTTTCGTGTGCTACAGTAGTGAGTTGCAACCAAAACGCAACAGTGCTGCAACGGTGCTCATTTCCATGACATACACCAGCGTCGTTGTGGCGCCAGAGCGGAGAGAGTACCACAAAACGTCCACCTTGTCCCTCATTCTCTTTCGCGCACACACCCACCAGGGAAGAAAGAACCCCGTTTCGCGCGTGGGGCAGTTTGGGGCGAACCAAGCTTTCCCCACAGGCAGCAAACTAAATTTCCGTGGTAACAAGAGCGAGCTTCGGGTTTCAGCGTCCCTTGCCGAGCAGGTGCGCTCGTGCAGTGCAAGCGTCGTTCAGGGCAGCATGCTCGTGCTTCTGGCTTAGGCTTCGCTCGCGCATTATTAGACGTCACCTTTAGTTCGACAAAGGTTCTTATAGTGTTTGATTCATCTGAAGACGGAATAAACTGAGTGAAGTTAATGTTAAGTTTTCCGAACGCACGGTAAATTAATGTTACACCACAAATGCAAAATATCTCTTCGCAGGCACGTAGCCAGGATTTTGTTTCGGGGGGGGGGGGGGGCCGCCCATGGCAAAATGCTGCATGAGGGGGAGGGGAAGAGGAGGTGCCAGCAAAATGGAAGATTTCGGGGGCCGGGCCCCATGGGCCTCCCTGGATACGTGCCTGTCTCTTCGATTACTGATTCCGTCATAAAGCTACTGTCTAGAAACAACAGCAGAAGAAGCAGTTGCATAGTGAGATGTGTTACACAATTACATGTGACTTAGTGACTTCGTTAGTGCTGAGCTCTGATGTTTAAGCTCAAGACGGCAATATGCTGAATTGGGGACTCATATTTTACATCGGCTTCTGTTGTGTTTAATATAATATATTAACTTCGCTTCGATTGATTACGATGGGGGACCCAAAGAAAAAAGCTGTTATGTACAATTATTGTCATTAATAGCGGTAGTAGCAGTATTTGAAACTCTGCAATATCTTACGTGACACAACCATTCAGTTAACACCCCGAGCTTTACTATCGATCCAATATTTGAAATATATATTAACTCTTCTTTTTTTTTTTTTATGGAATGCACGAATGCAGGTGTACAAGAAAATTATATTTCGATGGAACGCGTCATTTTTAGGTTGCATTTCACGTGACAAAAACCCTCCCGAATGCCGCTTCCAAATTCCCCGCTATAGAGGCGCAGCCCTGCGCAGTACGTGAGAAGGTCCTCGTGAAACAAACGAGCGCAATGGCTGCAGCCAGCGTGAGAGATGCGCGGACGTCGCTACGGCAGTGACGCGGCGTGGACCGGGAGGGTCGAGAAGGGCGGCCCACGCACCGCGAGGTTCTCTAGGCTACAGGAGCTGCGGGACTCCGTGCGCCGTGAGCGGCAGCACTGCGGCGAACCAGCTGGGCGAATGCCCGCGCTTTATCACCGCCGAGCAAGAATGACTGTCGATGGCAACGCTGCGCCGCAGTTTTATCTTCAAGACGTTTGAGGAAGCGTATCTGTACTTGGACGGATATGTATGTTCAACCCTTATCGGCCCCGCGGCGTGCCTCCATCCGCGAGTATGTCGCACGCATGGCGCCCGCCCCGGATACGAACCTCGCTCTTATTGCTGAGTAGCGAGTCGGGACGTGATCTACATGTGGTTTCCCGGGGCTTTTCTTTTGGGTGTTTTCCACTTCCCGCTAACGGGATGTCCTCGACACTGTCACCTGGACGTCTTTACTTTAACTACCCCGTCCCAAGTCTGGAGATAACGAAGTAGCCGACCTCGGCGAACGTCTCTGCACGTGGTGCATACGTTGAGGGCTTTTTGGTTGGCACTGTAACGATCTGGAAAGGAAGTGTGTACGATAGCGTCTCTGCGCGGCGATTAAGTGGAGAAATTGGCGTTTGTTAAGGCCCCTGCGATGGAACATCTGCTAGATATTCAATTTGTGCATTAAAGAAACGCAGGACAGTCGACACGCCTGCAAATCTATCTGTGGAGATCAAACAATGCCAAGGAACAAAGGTGAATATGTATATATGCCGCCGTAGGCATAAAGATCGTCCGAACAATGGGACCTTGCCTTGCCTCCGTGGTCTCTCGAAAGCAACGCCAGGTTGCTAAGTGTCGTCTGCATCGCGACGCTAACTATCGGATGCGAGCTCCAAAGAAAAGTTGTGAACATTCCAACTTGCCGATGCACGCCGCAGTCATGCAGGACCCATCAATTCGAAAAAGCAACTCGCGGATAGACAACTGAAAGAAAAACGACGCCGTCTACTCTTTGACAATCGCAGGAAGCCCCGGTGATACTCTCTGGCCATCGGTGGAAGACACTGGAAAGGGCGCGGGCGATGCGCGGGGAACGCGCCCGAGATATTAATGGTCGTTTGAGGAGCTCGAAAGTAGGTCGCACATCGTTCTAGTCGTGCCTCCGGGCCGACCGAGCCGCAGCGTCCTTCCACCGGAGCTAGCCGTGCAGGAAGCAAAGGGGCCTTCCTGAAATAAATTTTGTTTCGTAATGGCCGTTCGATTCTTTGGCTTGTTCGAGGGCTGCGTCCGCATTTAGTGGCCGGCATCGTGCTTGCTCCGATTCCGGAATCGCCGCCTCGTGTTCCCGTCTTTTGCCGAGCAGAATGCCGGTGATGGTCCCTTTGGTCCCGCATCGATAGCGGTTACTGACGGCCGGTAGAGCCATTGTTGTGAGGCATCGCAACAGGTCGGAATGCATCTAACAAGCGTGTTCCGACGATTACAAGACGCGTGATCGAAGGATGTGGAGATACGCATCCAACGGCCACCATGTGGTTAAGAAAAGGCGACTCGTTTGGGAACGGACCTTGCATTCCCTGGTCTCTTTCGTCAAGTCATTTCAAGTCGATCGGTGCCTTCTTCGCTGCTGTAATGGCGTTCTTTTATCGAGACGGAATTATGTGGCCGTCTAAAGGATCCTCCAATATTCCGATAAACGGGCGGCTAGTCAAAACGCGTGACGTCCAGTGCATGGCTTTCAGTTGTACGTGGCAGCGTGACGAAAGCAGCGCCGGGAAAGGCACCAGCTTTGAAAGAGTCTCGCGATTCGTCGTTCAATATCGCAGCGAAATAAGTAAAGCGTGAGGCAAACGCTGTGTATACCTTGTTCGTTGGAAGCGTTTCACTTCGACTTTCGCCCGTTCTGGTTGGAAGGTAGAGTGGAGGACGGCGGTAAGAGACATTGAATGAACAGGGCCGTGGTCGTACTGTAGTTATACGTGCTCTCTTCCTTATCAGACGGCACGACATGCTCTTCCGCCAAACTTAACTCCAAGGGGCATCATGACGTCCCGGAGGTGGGGCGTCATTTCTTCGAATACTGCAGAGTACGTCAGGGCCGCGCTGACGACAACCGCTCGGTCCAAGACGCAATCCCAACGGGCGGAAGCCGCAGCAGAAAGCGCCTTGCATTCAAGTGGCCTCGCTTATCGCTCCGAACGAGCTCCGTTTGCTTTCATCACACAGCGAAAACATCTCACCTTGTTTGCAAGCGACAAAAGAAGCCGAATCCCTTTGGTCATGCCTTTAAACAAAGGTGTAAAAAAAGAAAGAAAAAAAAAAAGAAAGCGGCAAGAAAATACGACATTTCACACTGGCAGCGCGCTGAAAATATTGCCATACGTAGGCGGACTTGGCAGCTCAGAGCGATAGTACGATAGCTGTGGCGTCGAGTTTAGCGAGCGTTTAATGTGTTCTTCAGATGCCCGACATGTCTGGCTGGTTGCCAGCGGATTAACATTCCGTTAAATCTCCCTTAGTTTGCTCCGTTGCCGCGTAGGATAATTTGAGGTTAATATGTAAGAGCGCCTTCGGGTTTCCAGAGATTGTGGGGCGGGCCGAAGAGAATTGTGGTGGAGGAAGGTTGCATCGCACGAGAGAGGGCGGGAGGGAGGAGCGTGCGCCATCGCCGTTGTGGCTGGTCTCTTCTGTGCATGTGCAGCATCCACACGGAAGTGAGTTTGGCAAGCTTGGTAAGCTTGCAATCGTAAGTGCTCGTCCGCACGAGCAGCGGCCAGTGTTGTGGAACATACAAACGCGCCAGTCACTCTTAAAAAGAAAAAAAACAAGTGTCGATTTTTTTTACGAACAATATTATATAAAATATTAACATACGAAATGTTTTTTTTTTTTTTGTAGTACAGATTAAAAGGAAAAAGTCGTGAAAGCTACACACATGCGGTCTGTGCAAGTGAGTTATACGGCCAGGCGGATATTATGCTCAAGGGAGAATGCAACTAAAAGATGACTAATTAACAAAAATTCTGTAATTACTTTTAATTCGACATTTTAGGGCATATGTTTATAAAAAAAATGGAGGCAAACAGTTTTAAAGGCCGACCCTACGTTTAAAAAGGCTTGGATGGAGCATGCCGTTAGAGTTATTAATTGTCAAATTTTGTTTTGAAAATCTGTCGAGACCGAAACCAAACGCGCGGTGCCCGCTCGAAGGACAACACTCGTTCGAGTCCGGAAGGTCGCGTGCTTTTCAGTGATATCGCTCAGCAAAGCGAAGCAACTTGTCGCGGCCGATAAAGACCTGTCCAAACAGGACAGTTTAGAAATTGTGAGAGGCGATACAACTCCGACATAAGTCGTGCAGCAATCCACTTCCGTCGTCGTTTTTTTTTTTTTTTTTTTTTTAACGTTTGCCCGTGTTTTTTGCGGGGGCCTTGAGCTCGTCACGTGTGTCCGGAGAGCCACTCACACGCTCTGTTGGCTATCGGTCAATCGCTCAAGGCCTCCGCTGCTGTTCAAGTCCCGAAAACGGAAAAGGGAAGACACGGGGGCCAGGAGGCGAAGGCTCTTCGCGCGAGCCGCGAGTCGCGGCAGAGCACATAGACAGGTAACAGGTACACCATTGGCAGGTGGCGTGTGACGTCAGTTCTGACGACCACCGAGGTCACCGAAAGCGGAGTTCAACTTCCACGACTTTTGACGGAGTTGTGTCGCCTCGCGATTTCTGAAGTGTCCCGTTTGGACAGGCCTACAAGGCCGACGTACACTTCCTGCTTTCCACTTTTGCCTGCCTCTTCCTTTCCTATTCGCGACTCTGAGTCACTATAGGTGGCGCCACTAGTTTTGCAAAATGGCGGTTATATAGTGAGGGTCGGAGATGCGTGCCGTTATACCAGTTGCCACCCTGTCAGGTTGCTGGCTTCACTGAGCGACACAAATTATTTCTGCTTACACTTGTAATCTAGGGTGTTATGAACTCAGGTCACCTCTTTATCCTGAAAATAAAAACGGTGTTTTGCCCAATATTTACGCCAGGAGGCACGTTTTAATTCAGGAACGAAGCCGTTACTAACTTATATTTTGGATTAAACTTCTCGGTATATGCGTTAATTTCGGTTTCTCTTCTAATTAAAGATGTGCCTTACAGTGCAAATATTGAGCGACTGAAGTTGTTCAGGAAACTTTATTTCATGACATGCGTGTCTCATCCAGGCGCACTTTAAAATATTCTGAAGAGTTCAGTGTCCCTTTAAAGAGAGGGTCTGTCATGCTCCTTAGAGGTATTTATTGTATTTGTTGAAATAAATCAGTGCTGATATTTGTGTGTCCTTGCTGCCTTTTTTCGCTCAGATAATTGTCATGGAAAATATTAAACTGCAAGCCTTTTCATGTTTTTAAAAAATTAGGTGTATTATTCCTTTAAAGGAGCGATGCAACATTTTTTGTACGTTGCACAAATACCGCTTAGAACTGACCCCTGACATTAATGACCTATGAAACACGCGTTCGTTTTGCACCCCACGCAATAGAAGTCCCAGAAAAAATTAAAGAAAAACGACCAGCGTTCAGCCCCTCAACTCGCAGCCAGAACAAGCGGCCACGTGATCTGGAGCCGATTATATGCCGCCAATGTTGATCATATATAGCCACGCGCTGGGGTTTGCAAAGCACAGGACACGCGCTGAGTTCCAGACATTGTTATGGCTCGGCTAGTGTCGTCGTTGCAGCGATTGGACACGGGCCACTACCCGAATGCTTCTCGAGCTAGTAACTATCACGAGCCCAAATCGAGTGCCCACGCAATGCTCGGGTCCAATCTATGAACCGCATTCAAATATCGTCACTGGAGGGTACTGCGATCCCCACGTTACGTCATCAAATTTTGCAAAGGAGAGATTGAATGAAAATGATGGCTTTTATCCTTGAAATTACACCGCAACAAAGGCGTTTCTTGCTTGGCCAGTGGCGTTGTGTGCGAGTATCCTTGAGTCCCAGTAGTGCCAGTAAGCTCGTGCAAAGTGAAAAACATTCCAATTGAATATCGTTGCACCGCTCCTTTAACATTATTCCATGCACAAGAATAACAGCATCAATCCAAATTTTACAAAATATCGCCACGGGTATGAGTTTATATGTTCACAAAACGTAGAAATTAAGGAACGCTGTTCTCACTACAAAATCCCAAAGACGGAATCCGAGTTAGACAGCAGAAGTATGTGTGTGTGTGTCTTTAACTCGTGACGCATAGGACTATTTTAATCCAGTGTTTGTCTCTTTGTCTATATACTAAAAAGAAAACAAAATTAGACCTCACTAGAAAGACTATCTTGAATAAATGGCATATTTTTGTGATCGTGGCGTTCATTTGGGGCTTACATTGCCGCAATTTGTATTAATAATGAAGTTATTTTGATACATAGTTTTTAAAGCTCTAATGTAATTTGTTGCTTATCATCTAATTTCAAACGCGTGAACAAGCACGGCAATCAAAAGCGTGCAAATTATCGTCACTGAGTGCCAATTGTAACATTTTTAATTAACAACTTATAAAATAAAAATTGCCTAAAGTGAATGAAAACCTTCTAAGTAATCGAAGAAATTCACATAAAATTACATTATTGTGGGTAAAGCATATATGGTGCTATCAAAGTCGTGACTTTTGACAATGGGCAAAACTTCCATAGTCGCCGCCAATCTTTCCGTATCAAATGCCCCCCCCCACACACACACACACACACACACACACACACACACACACACACACACACACACACACACACACACACACACACACACACACACACACACACACACACACACACACACACACACACACACACACACACACACACACACACACACACACACACACACACACACACACACACACACACACACACACGCACGCGCACGCGCGCGCGCACGCACGCGCAAGCACACAAAGGAACAAACAATGGTTTTCGTGTTTTTTTTGTCAATAATTTTTTTACAACATTTAGTTCCTTTAATTTCTACGTGCCGTCCTTTTGCCAACCTCAGCCTTTCCAGTTCGATGGAACTCCTACCCGCTTGAACGTCTTCTCACTGCAGCCCGTTTCATTGGCGCTGGGAAAACTGGTAAAACAGTAGTGAGTTTTAGTATTGCGTATACGAGCGAACGCAAGCAATGCGTGTTTGCGTTAGCGTTGCGTGTTTCACAATGCGCGTACGCGGACCCTGAAATTGCGGTCTTAAGACCGGAATCTCGGGCTCCGCACTGGCATGCGTCAATCCAATTGGATTGGCGCATGACAACGATGCGCATGTGCAGCGTGGAGCACCCAACTCTAACGCAAGCGCACAGCGCTTGCGTTTTCTATACGCGATCCTAGAACTCTCTAAGGTACAATCCCACACCGTCTACAGCACTAGATTGGAACAGTGAATAGTGTTGTTTGCGTTCATAAATGACTGTTGGCGAGCAATCATCTCGAGCATGCAGTTCACTTCCCGTTCTTGTGACCTTTTTGTTTTCGACCTGTACATTGTGAATTTTTATTTCTTTTGCAATCTTTCTTCTCATATTTTCCTTTCTGCTTTGTTTACTCTCTTTTCCACTGGACTAATCTGCTCAGTCCCATCACTTGTGTATTCGCAACTCCAGCCCGCCGCCTGCCCTCTCGCGGACGAACGAAGAACCAGAGGAGCTGGGACGGCAACGACGGTGGCGCGAAGGCGGTGGCAGGGACTGTCGGCCCAATGTGCCTTGGTGCTGCCATTATCACATGGTTCTGGTCGGCGTGTTTGTGCGTGAAGCAGTCTTAACGAAAAATTGAGCTCAGAATTCTTGTCTGCCGCCTTGCAACAGTGTTGCACGAAGGGACCGGGATGTCTAATATCATTAGGGACGTTTCCGAATGTCGCATACGCTGCGGAGTTCTGGTCTTGTGGTTGCCGGCTCGATCTGTGCTCAACGTGACGGACAGCGCTCCCGCTAGTAGTGCAAAGCTCTAACGTATGGTCTGCGAAGAGTCTATTATTCGCCCTAAGTAGGAGAAAACAGGTCGCGCAACGGTATGTCGAGCAATAGACATCGGGAATGGGTTCATATTTTAAGGCCGTTACAAGGAACATGACCATCTGCTCCAAGCACTGTAAAAAAAAACAAAAAAAAAACACGCAAACTTGCTTTAAGGCAAATACAAAGACAAATAAAGCACTGCTCGAAGCGTTTTAAGCGCTTCTGTGTTAGCCAGCCGTTCGCAACAAGATCTCAGAACGCGCAGTTTTGGCGAGGCGGGTCGCAACATTGGAAATAACACGGTACACCAGTGTATGGTATACTCAAATATATTTTTGATCCTCAAACATATTTTGCCACAAATGGTGACGTCGCTCATGCCCAAATCTCGCTCGCCCTCCACAAAGCTTTACAAGTTGAAGTTTCCGCTCGCACCTTTTAAAAACGAACATGCTCGTTTTTCTAAAGCACGTCAACATCTCCGTCACCTGAAATATGCTCCTGTACTGACCGCTTCGCATTTGTAAATAAATAAATTATTTTTAATGCACTGACCAGCAACTAGGCACACGGGAAGTCCTGGAGAATCTATCTCCCTCTCTTCCGCCACCTTGGAACTACCGCCCCGCCATCTACGGGGCGTTGGAGTTGCGAATAGGTATTGAAATGTCAGATTTTGAGTTCCTTTCGTGTATTTTGTGTTTAAATGTTTTCACGTATAATTGCTTCTATACTTTCCTGAGCTACCGCGTATTCTCCATTTCAGTTAACCTTTGATTAATTTTGAAAACGTCACGCTTGCATTGCTTATTGTCACAATTCAAAGTGCTTTCTTCGGTCTAAACATATGTTTCGGCATCGTCATTCGCAGAGGTGCCTCTGTAAGTTGCGGTATTGGCTCTCCGAGTGTTGTGCGGGAAAGAAGACACACTGACTTTTTTTCCGAGTGAGATAAAAGCTGTAACCACGGAAAACGGTATTTCTTGAAGTGCCGACTAAGTTAGGTTGAGTAAATCGTTCCGATAACTTTACTCGATACTTCGCCGTGCCTTTGCGCATGATACCATATCGCTATAAAAGTGTAAAAAAGTATCTTTGTGTTTTCATTGCAATTCAGGTATGGGTTTGGTTATGAATATAATGCAATTAAAATGCAAAGGTGCAAGCGAGCTGGACAAGAATGATGAAAATAATCCCCGGAGAAGGGGAACAAGAGGGACAAAGGACAAACACAAATCTCCGAACACAGCTAGGTGTCGATATTTTGACGTGCCAATATTTTGACTTCTTCAAAAATATGTAATTTTTGAGTCCATTCTTGAAATACAAGAGAACGCGAACGGCAAGCTTGACGAATTATTTTCTTTTTAAGTTATTTACCATAGATTTTGGGCAAGGCCAGAACCGACACTTCTCCCACCTGTCGGGGATCGCAAGCTTGACCGCTCGCTATTTTCTCACTTCTCAAGCAATTGCACTAGGAGTCTTGTCTGGCACTTGCAAAATAGATTTTATTATACTATATAATACAAAACAAAATATCGTGTTTCAAAATAATAAGACAAGATGTCTGACAACCTCCCGTTGATGTTATTCGGCATTGCAAGTTCTTATGTCAGGCCTATTTAAGATATTTTGATGACCTTGATATCACCAGAAAGCTCAAATGTAGCTATTTTATGTAATATAATTTTGATAACATATGTAGAAAAAAAATTGTATGTTGTTTACATTTGCTTAATTTTTGAATACCATGCTTACGTTTATGTATTAATTTGAGGTAATTTATTTATTTATTCCAAATACCCGCAAGGTAGTACATTATCCATATTAATGAAACAAATATTGTCCAGAGTATCACCTATGCAAAAACGCCGTCACAACGCACCACTGATAAATTTCAAGTTTTAATTGCAGTCATATAAACAAAATACTGCATTTTCTATTTATACTTTCTGATAGAACACACCATACGTTCTTACAAGTAAGACACGAAGGAAATAAAAACAATCGTTTTTAAGAAAAGAGGTTTTAAGTTTGGTTTGGGAAATATTTGATCATTGAAATATACAGCCTGTCCCCCAACTTATTTTGTTATTTTCACAACAGAAATGAACTACGCATCGCTGAAAATGTATTCTCCCTCCACATGTAGCGCTACCGGTCCGAACCATATGGCAAGTTCCAGCACTAACCGTTATCATATTCAAAAGTTAATGCGAGATTTTTTTTTTTTTAATTTCAATGGGAAAATGGGGTCAATTTTTGCCCCTTTTCTGTAACTGACGCCATAGAGCTCCATGTATTCGAGAGCTCTGTCGCCCTCCATTTTCCCATTAAAAATTTAATAAAATCTAGTATAATTGCTGAATAAAGATACGGTTAGTGCTGAAACTTTGTCATCTGGTTCGTAGCGCTAGCGCAACATTTGGGCGGCAAATGAGCCTTCGAGAATGCGTAGTTTATTTTTAGGGTGAAAAATACCCTGCAAATATTTTTGGGGGACACCCACATGTACACAAGAAAATCCACATGTACACAAGAAAATCCACATATGTACACAAGAAAATCCCCTATATATAGGGGATTTTCTTGTGTACATTTACATTTTACATGTAAAATGTGTACATTTTATATACATATAAAATTTATACGGAGTGAAAGAGCTAGGTTTAAGCTGTGATATCAAGGTTCTTGAAATACCTTATGTAGGTCACGTCTAAGAACTTGCCAAACTTAGCCAAAAATAATTAAAAAGAAAAAGTTTGACTTTTTGTTTCCAAAGTTATTCTAAAATATGTATTCATTTATTTCTTAAGCGTCATAAAATCTTTCTTGAAAGTATCAAAGAAGAGTTCTAGTGATAAATTTAAGAACAGTGAGCGGTTAAACATGCGATCTTCGACCGGTCTAAGAAACATCAGTTTTCGCCTTGACCGCTTCAAGGATCAATAACTTCAAAACAAAAATCCGCCAAGCTTGCCGTTTGCGGAGTCGCTCAATATTTTTTTTTCTCAAATTAAAATTTTGGTTTTATAACCGTTCTTGAATTGAGATAAAAATTCCGTCTACTAAATTGTCTTATGACAATAAAACACTTATAAATATTACTCTCTGAAAGTCTTATGCGGGATACCAAGGTACTTGGGGCAAACAAGTTATTATCGATGAGCAGAGAAGCCGAGCTCGGAATTCCGCACTTTTCCAACTGCCCGTTCTCCACGCACGCGAAGCCTAATGACTCGTTTAATACTTCTGATCTTTGTTTCATCCTTTTGTAAATAAAAACTTGCTTACACCCGGGAAAAGTAGTGTTTCCTTAGTTTAACCGCAGTGTTGGAACTAACGCGTTACTAGTAACGACGTTACTGGTAACGCGTTACTTTTTGACTAACGTACTAATGTACTCGTTACAATTCCAAGTGCCTAACGAGTAAAGTAATGTCGTTATTATTTTACGGTATCTGCTATCAAATTACGTTACCCGTTACTTTTGGTTAAAAATGGCCGCATGATTGCTTGAAAACAAAATAATGTTTATTCTGTACAACAAAGCTATTTATAAACGGCGTCATTTCAAACTCCTTCGGAAAAGTTCCCACGACCGGGACCAAAAGGCGCGAGATTATCGCCGCGCGGAGCCACTAAGCGTCCTTGGTGCAGTCTTTGTAGAGAAACTTCTAAAATCACCGTTGCCGTACCATAAAGGAGCAGCCGTCTCTCTGGATAGAGACATATCCGTTCATATGGCTAAAGTCTGCCGCCGCTCAAAGGATTTTGCCTCAGCGTCCCTAGCTACTCTAGCTAATCACATCCTTCTGTCAAAAAAAAAAAAAAAAAAAATTCTCGTTCTGTCAACAACAGAAAGGATAAACTAAGTTTGGAAGCTTTGACGTTCCCACGCTTTGAACCAAAACAAGTGGCAAGGTTATCGCAGCTTTGAACGGCGACTGTCACCAGAAAGACGTCACCATCTTTTAGAATCCCTGCCTTTGTGGTACAAAGGTGCGGTCTCTCGCTGGAGAACGACTCCCGTTCAGAAGGTCGCCTCTCACCAAATCCTCTGGGCATCCTTTCTCTCATAGCGCCTCAAAGATTAGACGAAAGACTCCGTCACCACCAAGGACGGCACCACCTTTGTATCGTAGTTCGTCAGACATAAATGTCGAAGTCTTCCACAAGGCATTCAAAGACCGAATTATCTATTGCTGGACGCTGCGCCCGCCTTTTCCTTCTCGCAGTTCCTCGTTGTGTGTGAAGGCTACTGTACCATTCTTCAAGAGAGACACGTTCGTAGCAGTGATAGTGATGTCTTTCGTCTTCTTCGCCCTTACTGCTGCTGCCGGCGTGAAAAAAATGAAAAAGGTGTTTGGCCGTGAAAGAGAAACTTAGGTTAAAGAGCTTATAAACGCTCTCCACCTTTTTTCAGTCACATACACACGTAAAGATAACGAGTATGCATGTGATTATAACCAAAGTATGGCCGGCGCGATACTTCATTTATAATCACCCATAATCATCTTTGGTTATAACTATTGGTTATAAGAAGCGAACGGTGTCCTCTTTTTGTTGCTTGTGCAGCCTAAAATTGACAGTTACTAAAACCCGCGTGGCTATGAGGTGCGTTGTTTGTGAGCAGTCCGTGTACTGAACATCTGTCTCGGTCATGCAGCGTCTGCCTCTAACCAACAAGGCCGTTTTAGAATGCTTGTTATAAACGCCCTTTTACTCATCTCAATCACTTTTCGCATATGGCAACGGCTCCGTTACCATGGACCGGGCTAAGTGCTATGTTTGAACTGAGGTAAACAAAGTCAGATAATTTGCTGTTGGCATGTGTAGTAACTCAAGCTGCTGAGCAGCTATATCTCACAGTGCTCATTAATGTAAGCTAGCGAAACCACTTCGAAAATGGCTTAATTGAGTTTACTTGTATATTTCAGAAGGGTAATTAAATCATGGCAGCTATATATAAACACGCCTATTTAATATTTGTTTAAATTTTCGATTTATTTAGACAGTTTTTTGTGTCCTGATTTGTGATGCAATTTATGTAGTTGATATTTCGTTGTACCACATCACTGATAACTAAGTTCGTTTCAGCTTGGGTCCAGACGCAGCCGATGCTACAAGCGCGAGCTCCGGGCTTCCAGCGTCCCTGCCAAGCACGCGCGCTCGTGCAGTACAGGCACTTTTCAGGGCCATACGCTCGTGCTTGTAGCATCGGCTGCGTCTGGACCCAAGCTGAAACAAAGTAAATTAACAGCGGTGCTTCGCGTCAGTCCTAACTTTTTTTCTTATTTTCCGTTAGTTCCTCCATTCGCAGTAGTTATCAGAGTTCGCGGTGATTTCAAAGAAACGAAAGACCGAGACTATAACCCACTTTCCTGCCGCACCCTTGCCGAAGTAGATGAAAATTGACTGTATGCATCAAGTTCCCGTATCTCAAAAACGGTTCGACAAACTTGTGGTGACGTTTGTGGTTGAGACGCTATTAGCCCCGAGAACATGGCGTGGCGCCACCTGACGGGCCTATCGTCATGACGTAGGATGAGGGATCACGAGACCGTTTCCTGCACTCTGCGTCAAGAATGAAGTGTATCGGTCTTCACTCTTTTAATACTACGGGTGTTTAAGGCTTCTTTAAACCCAATGATTCGTTTCACTGCTCGACCCAGTCGAGTTCCTAAATCGGCTACCGTACGAATGCTTCCGGGGAGCCGGTTAGCCGGTGGCAGGCGAGCAGGGAAACGGTCGCTGCACGGAAGCGCGGCGGCGTGGACTGGCGCGGCGGAGGGTACGGGTCAACTTGTCGTTTTCGGCGGCTGTCTCGCGTATCGCAATTAATGCTACCGTTGAAGGTAGGCGAATTTTTTTTAACTTCTATTTGATCGGGCATTGCGTTACAACTGTGTACCCCTTTTCAGTTGTGCTGTCTGTAAGCAGCATCAGTGCGTTCGTGGACAAGGCCCACTAAATGTCCAGCCTGTTGCTTGAGGGCGAAAGTTTTCTTGAAGCGGGACACGTGTTCTGTAGAATCAAGAAGCTGGATAAGGATTGCTAAACGTTCATTGGATTCGTACTCCAAACGTTGGCACTCACTTCGTACTCGCACGAGCTGGATGGAAGAAACGTCGGTGACACATCGAGCTCCTGCAAAGCTTATGTGAAGGAGCATGCCGTGTATCATTACTTGCATGGTTAGGTTGTATGTACCCATCGGCCAGCGTGCTGTGAAATCGATCGAGCTCGCGGCCAGAGCCGGGAGCGAAACAACTGGAGCACTCAGACAGTTGCGTTTGATTGCGTTTGACTGCGTTTCGGCTGCGAGAAACCAGGACATCCCTGCTGCTTATATCGCGTGCAAACATGATTCCTTGAATTGGATTCCACGCTTCATACGAAGCACAGATGTGCCGGTGTGTAGCTTTCGGTTCTCAACATAACGCAGTTAAACGCACTCATGAACGCAAGTGTCTCAACCGGCCTTTAGAGATTGCGGTTTGCGATGAACGGTGAAGTGAAGCGCCTATTTCCAAATATAATCGGTCATCTCCCGTTGTTATCGTAGCTCAGGAATAAAGAAAACAAATTCTCGTGGCTCAGTGGTAACATGCTCGCTTCCGAAGTCGCGAGTCGCAAAATCAATACAATGCAACTAAACTTTTTTTTTCCTTTTTACGTTTTTGAAGCACAGGTTTTGTAACTTTTCTGCGAGGTCAGAATTTTCGAGCGACGAATATTAAAGCTTGTTGATAACATTTAATTTCATAAACCCATTCCAGACCATTCAAAGGGCAATGACAGTTCGTGTACAGCATCACTGTTTTTCTTTTTTTTTAAGAAAGATTATGCAAATATTCCTGTAGCTAGGTGTATTAGAGTTGTAGAATTGTTTTATTTGGGCTCCTACAAGATAAGCAGAGAGGTTACAAAAATAAAATATTACTTGCTAATACTTGCGCAGCTACTTGCATCAGCAATCTTTAAAGTAAAATAAATAAAGCCACGTAACATTCTCACATTTATGCAGCTGCTGGTTGCTTAAATACCACTAAGCTGTGAGTGATGTTTGCATTAAAATAGTCAGTGAAATGTTATGGCTTGTTACCCTTCTGTAAATTACTGTTTCAAGTCTATTAGCACTCAGCTCTACTTGCATTGCGTGACGCCAACTTGTACATACATTTTTAACCCCATTGTTCAAATAATATTGAAGCTGTATGAGAAAGGTACTGCCACGCAGGGTGAGACTGTTCACATTTTATGAATCATATTGGAATGCTTCCTCTTGGGGTAGATGTGGTAGCTGATATTTGGGTCGGTCGCGTAACTGCGGCATTGCGGCCCCGAACAGTACTTTACCATTGCTCTCTGAGCTCGACAGCTGCCGAAGCCGATCTACGCCTGTACTGATCACGCTTCAAACACAGAAAAAAAAGCGAAAGTACCGATTGAAGGGCTTCTGAAGGCCCCGACCAAAGCAAGGCGGAATAGCTGGCCTTGTCACGTGATCCTCCATCCTACGTCACGGTCGAGCGATCGCAGCGCTCCAATCGGTCCCGCTCGGGGCCAATACAGTACAGTCACATACTAACAGTCATATACTAACAGCTGTTATATGCTGACAGTGAAACACAAAGTAACGGCAAAGTAACGTAAAAGTAACGTCCGTTAGTCGTAGTAAGTAACGACACCGGTATGTCGTTACATTTGCAAAAAGGTAACGGAGCTCTGTAACGCGTTAGCTCTTTTCTAAGGTAACGAGTAACGCTATTTCGTTACTTATTTTTGGTAACGGGCACAACACTGGTTTAACGCCGCCACGAGATGGTTCGTTTTTGGCACTTTTTGTGCTCTTCGTGGGCCAGCTGGTCGAATTACGCGGTGAAACCTTGACCGCCCGATCGTTGTCGAGTTAAACTTCCCTAAATGAGACCCAACTTTTTTCTGAAAAATGTCGTCGTGTAAATATGGTAGGTTTGGGGGAATGTCACGCTAAATCTTCGCAAGGTCAAAGTTAGTTTTGGGCAGCTCTGCATGCGAGAACCTGCTTTCCCATATGTTGCCATGTGTATCTCACATGCATGGTGAAGCTCCTAACGGTGTATTCACACGACGGAGATTTCTTCCACAGAGGGGAGCAAACGTCATCGCGCTTCGAGGTCACGTGCACCACATTACGGTCGCTTACTAATCCACGGTCTCCACCGAGATCCGAGGATTGCCTCATCGCTCGCGCGAGAAAAGAAGATGACGTCGAACGACAAGTTCGATGGTGTGTGCAAAAAGTGGTCCTGTCAAAAAGCATGTGGCGAGCTTGAAATCGCATTCCTATACCAGCAGCGTGAAAGTTGAGAGTATGACATTTCTCTTGTTACGTACTCACACGACGGAGATTTTCTCCCAGTAGAGGAATATACGTCACCGTGTTTTGAGCTTCGTGCACACCAAGGACGTGCACCACGTAAGCTCATATCGCTCTGTGGAGAAAGGAAGATGGCGTCTCAACGATGAGTTCGATTAGTTTGATGATGTGCGTGAAAAGCATTGCGGATGCTTGAAGTCGCTGCATTTTTAAAGCAACAACGTCAAAGTTGACAGTCTGACGCTGCTCCTAATTCCGTCAATGAAAGAAAAATTAATCCCAATGTCAGACTGGCAACCTTGGCGCTGTTGGTACAAGAAGGCGATGACTTCAAACTTCCACCTTGCTTTTCACACATAACGTCGAACTTCTCGTTCGACGCCTACGTTATTTTCTCGCCAAAACGGCTGGAAAATCCCCAACTCTCCGCAGGGTGGCGTAATGCCGGGATTAGCAAGCACTCGTGAGGCGGTGCACGTGACCTCGAAACGCGATGACGTCTGCTTCTTTCTGTGTAGAAAACCTTTGTGCGAATACACCGTAATTTGTTGTTAGATTTTTAGGCTGCGGAAAGTTAGACTACCCCAAGACGTTTCTGGTATGCCTCCGATGTGGGCGACAAATTTAGCACACCGGTACGATGCTCATCCAGATCAAAACGGGCGGCGGTGTGGTTCGAGTCGACGATTACATCGGTTCCGCGGCGCAATTGTTTCCTCCGCGTTATTCGCCTTATGTGTTTAGGTTTGCAGTCAAGTATGCTATAATGAACAAGTTTTTGTCTCGTTCAGCAGTTGGAAGAACCATGGGCGGGCTCGAGTGAACAGGTGCCATCTCTTACGGCCTTTGCACTGGGAGTGGTTGCTCCATGCGGCCGCAGCTCGAAGAGGTCGCTGTAAACATATCCTTCCTACAGCGCTTTAATTCCTTTTGAGAGGCACCTCCTCCTCACCGTGTTGGCCTATTTGCTACGGGGTTGAGTTGGAGAAGTTGCTGGAGCAATTAGACACACAGGTCATGAGGCCGTCTGCCTGCAGGGACTTATGCGGGAGACCTCTTCCTCTTCGTGTCCTCAAGAAACGAGTTTCTATAAACAAGCATTTAATTTTCGTAAGCCGAAACATAAATTAATCGCCTCACTACACTTATTGAAAATAAGCATATTGACACACTTTTTCAATCGCAGTGATTGAAGGACAGTTGTTCAGGATGGCTAGATGGACTTTTTCTAGCCCGCACGGCTAGAAAAGTCCCATTGCTCAAAGGCGAGAGTGAAGGCCGCAAGAAAAGCCACTCTTTAGCCCGGCCGTAGACGAACATGGCAGGGCAGCACTGGTCATCTCACCTCCTTTTATTTCGCAACACTGATTGCGGGCACTTGCAAGAACAAAAGAGAAGCGCGAGGAAACTTCACGAGTTTTGATCCGGGCTGCTTATCATTAGTTGCAATGGAGAATAATCACGGAGGGTGTAAAAAGCAGAGTGGAAGTTTGGAGTCGTCCCATTATTAAACTAACAGCGTCAAAGTTGATCGCCTGACATTACTTTTATTTCAATAAATTGAAGAAAAATTAATCAGAAGAACGGCGACCTAGGGTGGGTTTAGCCCATCGTGCAACGCTTTTGGTAGCGCACTTCACGTGTATCACTACTGCGTGGTGCATGTTAAAGACCCCAGGCTAGCGGTTGTACTGCACTGGCTAAATTTCTCATCTACAGCTGGGAGACTAGTCGTCACCCGTTGAGGCAGACTAAGTTCTAGGCGGTATAAACATAAGGACACAGGATCCTGGAAAGTAGCGCTAAGCTCCCCGTATGGTCGCTATTTTGGTCCGTGAAATGAGAAATTTCTCCTTGACCCCTCCGTTTTTGGCAACGTTACTATAACCACTCAGTTGGGAAACTGCCATAGAGACTGCTCTGAAAAAGTGGCACCGATCCGTCCACGAGAACCGAGCTAATGGTGATCCCAAAGCCGCCATTTCTCCCGCAGCGGCCAGTCCAGGAACTGCACGTGACTTCCATTTTCGTTGTAATCGGCCATTTTGGGGCCAGAACAGATACTGTGGAAGGGGCTTCGAGGTACCGCCCCCGACTCCCAAGCGGACGCGCCGCGGATTACTACCGTGGTTAATATGCGCCTAACTCAGGACGCGCTACCTGAAATCACCGCTGAGGCACGGTTGTATAAAAACAATATTAATTATACTGCAAAACCTTGCGAACTAAAGATTTTAGAAAACAACACGCGCCTTCCATTTTGTACTAAACTCCAATAAAAGCTACTACAAAAAGAGTTTTTTCCGTTAGTTTTTACGCAAAAACATGCTTTCTAAAAGCTCAAGGCGACCACAGTTAAGACAAATGATACAGAGTGGCGCTGTTATCGTATTTAGCTCGGTCTCGGTGGACGCCAGTGGCCCAGGTTTCAACGGCGAGTTTCCCAACTGAGAGTTCTAGTAACGGTGGTTTTTGGTGAGCCGATCTAAATTCGCTGGTGACGGGTAGCTTTATGGAGACGTTTCTTGTATACCGAGACTTTACTGTACACACACCGGCGAAACAAGCGTACATCTTCGTACCACCACAACATGCTGTGTCGGTGCTTGGAGGCACTGAAAAATATGTTGACTGCTTTAAAATACGCAAGAAGAACAATAAAATTGTAAGAGATCCGTGGGGATGGGCATGATTGATAAGTTGATTGCATACAGAGTGCCAAAGACGCTTATATTGGCGAGGAACGCTTCCAGTACGATGCTCCATGGTGATCGTGGCGCGACTGGTTTAGAACAACCCATGTGGTAGCTTCGAAGATTTTAGTGGACCGAGATGGCGATATAGTATATACATGGCAACATAGACAGATTAGCCAATCTCCTTGCTAGGTATTGGTCGTCTGTATGTTAGTAACTATTTGTGGCCGGCTAGCAGGTACGGAAGGCAATGGCGCTACTTTCTTAGGATTCAGTGTCCTTGTATAAACCGACACAAACCCTATTTTTTTTTTTCACGGGTAAGGGTTTTATTAGTTTTTTTTTTCGAACGTCAGGTTTGAGTCGCAACAACTAGTTTTCTGTTACCTCACTGAGATACCCAGTCGCTGAAATGAATAATAACGAATTAACCCCAAGACAATGTTTTGAACATAACGCTGTTTTGTCACAGAACCGTAGCCTCCTCTATACAGACAAAGCCTGGCCGATCGTCACGAGACGCGGCCGCCGGAAGTGAAAAGGTAGAGCGGCAGACAACGGATGGAGAGGAGAAGCTAAAGCCCCTCCATGTTTCAAAAGTAGCGCAAGGTGCGTCGATGCACGAGGCACTTGCAACGTGCAGCCCTTGGCAAGATCATGGCGCAACAGCGCAGCACTGAGGTACATTTCAGACGCCATGTTCTTCCCAGAAGTGGCGCGCGGCACGTGTCTCGAGCATTTCCGCAACAATGATCGAATGGCGCTTTTCCCAGGATAGAGGGGCTTTAGGAGAGGCTAGAGTGCCTTCATACACGCGCGCGCTTTTGCTTGAGTGGTGACATTTCACCCATTTTTCCACCCAATAGTTTTTTTTATGCATTTTGAAGTGCGCGCAATCCGGTGTTACTCAGCAAGAGCGCGTAGCTTTGGTTAATGCATATACTTCGTTTCAGCTTCGGTCCAGACGCAGCCGATGCTACAAGCGCGAGCATGTGGCCCAGAACAGTGCTTGCACTGCACGAGCGCGCGTGCTTGGCAGGGATGCTGAAAGCCCGGAGCTCGCGCTTGGAGCTTTGGCTGCGTCTGGACCGAAGCTGAAACGAAGTATAGACGCCATTTTACCGCCCAAGTCACGCACCGAGTGCGCCAGAGCGTCACGCGCTGGCACATTCAGGGCAACAATGGGTGTCTTCACCCTGAGACACACAGACATGCAGAGGAGAGGCATGTAACGGGCGTGCGCTGCGGCGAGACTCCGAAACAAACTTCTCCCGAGCGATGGAATGTCCGCTCGTGCTCCTCGCGTTCTTCGCGCTACCGCTTCTTTTCTCGTCGGGTTTGAAAACCATGTTTCGGGTCCTCGCCGCTGCAAAAGGTGTGCGCTGACTACAGGCTCCCCGAGAAATTCTCTGTGCTACCAGATCCTCGCGCTCCAAATCTGCGACTGGGCGCTCTATGGCTTCGTCGTCGAACTGCCAGGCTTTGTGAGTATATATAGGAGGCTATGATAGAACTCAAGAACCTGTCTCGCCACCACAGGAATGAAGTGAAGCGTACCAAATGAGAGGAAGAGAAAGTGAAGGTCAGTCATGGCTGCGGCCATGCACATCTACATAAAAGCCTCTATGAATGATTTCATTTCAAATCGTGCAACCAAAAATGATGGGTCCTCAAAAAATTCTGGAAGAAATATGTGTTGGTAGAAAATGCATGACTAGAACAAAACTGCAAATTAAAACCTTGTATTTTTTTTTTTTTTTAGTTTTGGGTTTTGAAAGGGCAGAAGGTAGATCTTGCGATTTTTTACAGTTTTCACTAGTGACACACTTCGGAGCCTCGCAACGTTTAGATTATCTATTTCACAACATTGATAACATTGTTTTACTGCTTTAATGCTTTATATATAGAAGAGTTAAAGTTCACTAGGAGGGTTTTTTTTATTTTATAAAGTAAAAATTCTTGACTCTTGCACCTTTGACCAAATGGGCCATGTTTGAATCAAACTAGCTTTTGATGTGCAATCGTTTAAGACATAAGAAACATATCAAATGAAAGCTTGTATCTAAACCTAATTAAATTTATAATATTGTCGTTTAAGTATAGTTTATCTAAAAGAAACAACACTGTAAATATAAGAAGACAAGCTAAAAGTACAAAATTCAACGTCATTTTAAGAAAATAAATATCTTTTTTCAAATTTGTTTATTGAAAAGCTTTTTATGTGCTTTTATAAATGCAGTACAATTTCTTTGAGATATAGGGTCTCGTCATATTAAGCAGTGCATTTGAAGAGAAGCCATATCGTACCTTTTTTCTACGACGTATATCTCTGTCATTTTGTTTTTTACTTAAATATTAGCTATTTTTGTAACATGATCATAGTTTTTATTGATTCTCGAGTTCACCCACAGTTTGGAAAAAATTATACATCGATAGTATTTGTAGTATAATATGGGAAGGCGTTCTTCCGCACGTTCAGTTTGCTTACTTAGTAAACCACAGAAATCAAAACTGTCTTAATTAATGTTTAAGCGTTGTCATATGAAATCGCAAACATGCATAGGACGTTCTAAAGGTTTTCCGTAAGTTTTCACAGCACTTGTGAAAAAAAAATATTTCAAAGCGACGGCCCGCCAAGCACGTCAATAACCGTGCATGAATTTTTTCTTTCTTTGAACAACTTCCTTTACACGATAGATAAGCTAGGCTTGTTTAAACTTCCCAATATCCGTCTTTACAAATAGCACTTCCATGTTTGCGAAACCAAATAAGTTCCAAATCTCGTAGGATGATATGAGGTGAACCTATCAGTTCTGATAGCATCGCGCCGCTTCGGCGCTTGCTTTCGCTTTTCTGGAATGTGCGCATCTTCCCTAATTTTGCCTTTTTTATATATTTTTTTCTCGTTGAGATATAAGTTCCTTCAAGGTTTTCGTAAGCTGATTGGCTATTTTTCGTCGAAGGAAAGTAGGAACGAAAGAGCGATCCACTGGCCGAGTGGGACATGGACATGCCGCCACCCTTTTTAACTCTAGGAGTATCGCATACCCTCTTTAGATAGCTGTCGTGATTGTTTATTTAGTACAGACAGGGTCACTATGAACATTAGAAACGACTACCATATTATGAACAATGCTCGTGATAGAAAGGAAGGACCTATAGACAACCTGTGATTACAAGGAATCGCTACAAGAGCTAAAGCTAATACGCCGCCGCCTTCGAGAACGGCAGCCTTTCCCTTTCGTTTTGCTTCGCTGGCAGGTTCTACGCTGTCCACACATCTGGTATCTCATCTGAGTTTGTTAGACACAGTTAACCAAAACCGAGGGAGGAAGAAACTAACCCTTTGCCTGGCAGCAATATTAAATGTGGGCGACCAAGAATTCAGCCTCGACGACATTACGAGACTTCGCCTGTGTGCTTGCTAACCCAACTTAGGAGTGCGTTTTGCTGACCTCTAAGGTGTGTCCAAAAAGAGATGGTTTAAACCTGGAATCGTTGCCAATGAAGGAAGGCGAATGAATCGAAGTAGCTTTGTGGGAATCTCGCGAGCTGCGAAAGAAACAAATGGGACGTAACGTATTTTGCAATGAGTTCAGAAAGTGCGTACCAAAGGACTTCCCCATTAATTCATCCGATATGCTCAACGGCTTGCTATAAGCTCAGAAAAGTCGCATCTCAAGGCCCGTACCATCCTATTTAATTTTGATTTTGTGGAAAACTGGAGTGTCGTTCTTCCGCGAGTGATGCAATGCTTTAATTGGAAGAACCAAATCGTGTCTCTCCACCTGCGTCGTTACTACTGAGCGCAAAATCTACAATTTTGGAGTTGTTAGCGACGACATCGTGCACTATAAAGCACACGCACTGTTCGCTCTGCGCACAGTTGAAGAATGTAGGAGGAAAACATTCCGATATTTGCAAACCTTGTCTACACCTCCGACGGGGAGGCTAGTCGTTTCAAGAATATGCTTCAACTGTACGAGATGGCGAAGAGACAAGTGGCGACCAAATTGGTTTTTTAAGCAACGGGACACGGCAGAAGTGCGTGTCAAGGCGTGGGAGAGTCCCCAAGCACCAAGCCTTATGGCACAGCCTCAAGTCCTCAGAACTGGAAACCATTGGAAGTGCTGATAATTTTTCTCGTTTCGTGGCCCCGAAAGTGCGGAATTGTACTCCTCAAAAGTGAAGCAGCTTGCCTCGCCCAGTACCGTGACACAGTGTAAAAGAATGGAATTTTGAGTGTTGTGAAAAACATTCAATCTTGTGGAAAAAGGCTCAAAAGAGTGATGGGTATTTCAGGGTTGTGATAAAAAATAAAAAAGCGAATCCTCAAGAGCAATATTAACCTCATTGAAAATCACTTTTTCTTTTATCACCATAAACGTTACTATGAGTGTATAATCCTAAAAATGCTATTCACACTAATGCATTTTCCCCGTTTATCTGTATGATGTAGGTATTGCCTCAAATAAGAGAGAAAGTCAGAGAATTTTTAAACGAAACTCACCAGTATATGTGAAAATGCGGCCGCATGAAAGAAGCGAAATTTCGCACTGGGCCAGCTAGGTTTTTGAAAATAAGTTATCTTCCGCCTTCATTGACTGAGATATAGGATTGTGAAAGTTAATTTGTATTATTGTTAAATAAAAAAAGATGTTTCAATAAGTTTATGTAAAGAAAAATTCGTGTTCATAAATTCAGTTCATACATCATACGGCGCTCGTGTCGTCCAGTCTTTCTTCGTCCTTGTCAGTCGCGTTGTTATATTATGAATGCGTACCAACTAGCCCAGATATCCGTTCTGTTAAGAAAAGTTGTGAATCTTAAGATTTTATAAGTGAGCTTGACATGTGAATGAACTTCTTTAAATTATAACATAACAATTATGCCTCAATTTTACTAAACGGCATGTAAATGATGTATGTCATAAATACTACGGTCACGTTAGAAGCATATATATCTCTATATAATCATTACGTAAAAGATCTGGCAACGATCCATATCTTTTCATCTTTGAATGGAGGTAAAAATATATCTTGTTTTCAAACGCACTGCTTAATATGACAAAACCATATATGTCAAATAAATTTGATTGCATATTTAAGTACACATAAAGACTTTTACAGATAAGAAATTGAAAAAAAATGCGTATTTTTATATGACCTTGGATTTTGTATTTTAGCATGTCTTCTCAAGTTTACAGTGTTAATTTTCCACATAAACTATAGTTAAAGTAACAATATTATATCATTTTCAGATTAGCTTTCGCACAAGCTATTCTAAGCTTTCGCTTAAATTAGCTTAGATTCGCTTGGATTTCCGGACGTAGAGCTCCTCTTTACTAAGGCCCAGCGATGGCACACATTCCGTTTATACGAAACTATAGTGTACTATGGGTTCATATCTTATGAGCGAATGACGTTTTAGCGAATAATGAAGGCGCGTGTTAACCGAGTCCCTGCTTCGCCTACGCCGCTTGGCGGCGGCAGTCTGCGGTGGGTCATTACAAAAATGTTTACCCACTTGGCCCACTCGTAGCCGCCGCTTCGCGGCGGCAGACTCTTCGCTAAAGTGTCATTCGAAGAAACGTCGGCGTTTGCTAAAACGTTATTGAATCAAGTGAGTGCCTCCCATGCAGGGCCATGCGATGCGCCGAGAAGTGAGCGAGAGGAGGAGGAAACGGGAGCGCGCGGGGGTAAGTAAGAACACCGAGCTCTTGTTGAAACAATTAGTGAGTAGACAGTCACTGGATGTATATAGGCAGACATAAAGCGTGCAGCGGTTGTCTCCACTGAACTTGCCGAACGCATTAGAACGCGTAACGACGGCGCCCGGAGTTTGACTTTCGAATTCCAACGTGTTCGACAAATGCAGTGGAGACAAAGGCAGCCTTTGTCTCCACTGCACTCGTCGAACGCGTTACGAACGCAGAACGCAGGCGTCCGGCGTTTGGTTCTCGCATCCGAACGCGTTCGACGAGGGAAGTTGGGATGTCGTTTGACTTCGCGGTTGGTTTCTGATTCCGGTCCTTGTATACCTGCGCTCACTACATTTCCTGGTCTTATCGTATTTCGAGCTTTGTCGCATGCTGTAATGCCATTTCTTTCTGGGAAATCGGGGGACGGAGCATCTTCTTCACTTTCTTCCGTTGCAGCGAACTATTACAATAGGCACAGGCAGCTGAGTAGCAAGAGAGCCATGGCCAGCCCCGATCGCCACATAATTCGGTGGCATAGCCCGATAAGGTCAACCCAGCCGCGAAGAGACGAATCCAGCCCCAGTTAAGCGCCCGTTCTGGAGCTCCCGTTGGTTCCAGAAGGGCGCCGTTTTATCGCCGCACACTCGGCTAGATCACGAGCGCATCGTGATTACAGGCTTCAATGGGGCGATCCGCGCCAGGCGAAGAGGGGAAGGTGACCTCTCCTCCAAGCAGCCGCGCACGTGTTACGGCAGCCCGGATGCTTCCGCCGGCTTCCGTTGTTGTCGGAAGTCCAGAATGTGCCGAGGCGACCTACTTCCGGCATCATCGGCGGGAGCCAGTTGGAACCTTGAAACTTTGTGGCGCTGCAGCAGGACACCGCGGTCGTCGGGCTCCGCGGTTTTGGTCTCCGCTGCCAGCCAAGGGCAGAAAGCTCCCCCAAGTAGCGCGAGGAATGGGAAAGCTGATTGTGTCCCACCGATTGCCGAACACACAGAACCATCGAAAAACACCAAGCTGAGTTGACTCATGCTACAGCAATTTGTCGCTTTTATTATTTTTTCTTCCTTTACTTTTCCTGGCAAGGGGTGCACGCAGTTGATGTTTGCCGTTTCCCGATAAAGAGATGTATGGATGGCGTCTCTCCACCCAATTTGTCTCTGCTTCGTGGCTCGGTGGTTGGCAAATCGGGGATTGTTCCTTAGCAGGGGAATCACATGTGAATTTTAGTCATAGCGTCTTGGTTACTTTACTGAGGAAATTTAACTCGAACGTAACAGTTTGACACACGTTAAGCGTTGGTTTTATTTCAATGCGGGTAAAGTATGTATAGTTGCCGCTTTTAGCTGTCTTTTTTTTCTGTTGAAAACTGCGTGTTGCATTGAAATATTGCTCGCGCTAATGACCATCAGACTCCAAAATGCTTTCCCCAAAGTGTAATGTCGTTGGACGCAACCAAGGTATAGACACGGAAACTCATTTGTTGATCTAATCCCCGCACACGTGTGTCGTGCATCTCCCCATCCTTTTCTCTTCCTCTTAGCAGAGTCTGGAACGTTTTGCCGGCATGTGCGTTTCCGTATATGCCTTGTTTCGCTTTCACCTATTACAGTTCCGAGAAAAGATAGTATCTAAAGTTTTGTTTTTGTTTTTGATGATGCATGCCCCGGTATGTGTACGCGGCTGTATTCTTTCCCCCATAATTCGTTGATTACCTCCCGTCTCATCTTGGTTCATGATGGTTCATACATGAAAATGTATAAAGCGTTTCACAGATGAGATGCTACCTCGGTCACATCAAGAAAAACAAAAATAAAGGAAGTTTTCTTCATGCACTGTGCGAAGTAGTTCTCACGGGATTTGGTTGTCGAAGGAAGAAACGATACTTTTTGAGTTTGAAACGTCTAAATAAGATACCATAAAGCTAATCTAAGATGCACCTAATTCATGAACGGGGAAATTAGTAAAGTGGAGCCGGACCTTTTGAACTACGGTTCTTGAAGGCTTATACGAGAATAGATGATGCTCCGTCGACAAAATGCTTCATCGATCAAAGGCTCCGCCGAGGCTCACCTCACCCGACACGAGACGCCAGGCGTCGCGAGCGGACCCCGGCGCGTCGGCGGGGCTTTGGGGATGCCCATCGGGTCCCTGAGCGGGCGCGGTGGCTGCCCAGCGGCGCACAAACCCGTTTTTGGCTCAGTGTGTCAGTAGGCGAACGGGTGGCGCTCGCGCGATGACCTGAGCGGCGCGCGCTCCCCGGGCTTGCAGTCGTCGCTGGACAGGCGTCATGAGCAGCGGCAGGCGGATCCGGCCCGAGCGGGCTCCCGCGCACCGGCGCAACGTGCAGAAGCTCACCTGGCGCAACTCGCACTGGCTCCACAGCTTCCCCGAGGAGCAGCGCGTGGCCAGCATGACCATCGCCGACATGAGCCCCGCGCTGGCGAGCCGACGCGTGGTCCTGCTCTGCGAGCGCCAGCAGTACCGTGAGGCTGCCAACCTGGTCACCCGGCTGGGACAGGCCACCTTCAAGGCCATCCTGCCAGAGCTGCCCGTCGAGGTCTTCCTGGACGCGGTGCCCCAGTCGCTGCACCTGCTCGAAGCCCTCTACGCCAAGGTCTTCTTGTCCGAGGGCCTCAACTTCTCGCTCAAGCTGCTCAAGCCCGAGGCGCTCGTCTTCCAGATGGTTCGCCTTTTCGCTCAGCACGCCGACGACTCGGGCTTTGAGCAGGACTACACGAGGAACCGCTTCGTTGCAGCGCCCGTCATGCTTTCGTCGTGCAAGAAGCTGCTCAAGGTATGTGAGCGCACGCGGTGACCGGCAGCGTGCTTTTCGTCTCGGAACTTTCGTACAGCACTGCCAAAGTCACAGGCGCGAGAGTAATCTCTGCAAAGTGCTTTCTTTGGACGAGCCTCAAGGAAAGTACTAAAGTCACGCGCTCACTTGCGCTAGAGTGCTCTCAGGCCCGCGCCTCTCACAACGCTACTCACAAGTCCTGAGAGGGGGCAGTGTGCCATGCTTTGTGGGAATGGTTTCAAAGTTTGAAACGAGAATGCATTTTTTTTAAGGATTTTGGTTACACTTTAGAGAAGAGAGTGACACGCATATAGGTTTTAAGTCCACAAAGAATGAATGTTATCACACAATACCAGATTAAAAAAAAAAAGCGAACCGAAACTAGTGTTTTAGAGCGATATAGAAAATTGGATTTCTCGCTATCCTCACGTTACACGCAATCGCAGTCACCTTTCCAGACATTATTAAAAAAACACACAAAAAAACACGAGAAAGCAAAAACGTGAAACAACCTGGGACACCATTGAAGCATATCGCTTCCTGCTCCCACCTACCGAGCACACTTCTTTTTTTTTGTGTGTGTGTGTGTGTTTGCAAGCTTACACGGAAATATATATATATATATATATATATATATATATATATATATATATATATATATATATATATATATATATATATATATATTATTGTTTTTTTGTTTTGTTTTTTGTTTCTGGGCCGGCTTGCTAGAAACGCGTCTCGGCTGAGATTGGGAGAAAGAAAGCATTGCAAAGGCTGGGCGCGCCAGCGTCTTGAGTTGAGATCCGCTCAGTTTGTGCGCTGGCTTTGGCAGCGCTTTCTATCACCCAGTCTCAGCTCAGACGCTTTTTCTGGCAAGCCAGCCCAGGTACATCGTACTTCTGCAACGATACACAATATCAGTCTCAAAGAATTATCAAAGTAACAAAACCCAGACTAATGTAAAAATATATATAGATCTAAAAGAAAAAGAAAACAAAAGCTTTGTTCATCCTAAATTTGTGATCTCGGGTGTCATTATATTTATTATTTTCGCTGTTCTTATGCGTCTTCTTGGGTACGTCTAGTACGACCTTCCGGAGTCAACTGCATGGGGTTTGGGGCTGGTCACGTCTCGGTTAATAAGGACTCCGTTAAGAGAGACTTTTAAAAGATCGTTCCGAAATCTCCGACGCTCCCGACAACGATACGATGCATGCGCGAAGGCGGCGGTGGAGTATCGGGTATCGTTATCGGAGTCATCGGAACCATCCACTAAAACCCTCTAATATGTATGCCCTGCTCTATGGACAATATTTTCGGGGACGACGTTTTTCAACTCAACTGTTTCTGTTGTGTAGCAGGAGGAAATTCGGTGTTTGTATAGCATCTGGGAGTAGGTCGCAACGTACACCCTTTATGCTACGCTCTTATATATGGTTTAGCATATCTATATGTGAGAACCTGGAGAGGCGCGTGCAATTATTAACCTTGTTTGATGATTGTAGTATGTTATTGTAGTATGTTAAAGCCTTAAGTGTGGCGCGGCTTAACTCAAACCGTGTTAAAGTAGGGGAAGCATACGGACACTTTCTAAAGTGCGCGTGCAGTTCACACTTGCAAATGTGTACACACACACAGTTAAAATAAATTGTTTCGTTGCTGCTCTATTTTGTCTGTTACGCAACGTGTGACACAAGTCAATGGTGAAGTTATACATTTCGTTTACTGAACCGTTCTGAAGTTTCGTTAATTGCAACGCTCTCCATTATTTATGGCGGACAGTATAACCAATTCTCTCGCTTTGTTTATTCACTCACTGTCAATAGTCGTCGTGGCCTCTTTTAATACTCAGCCGAAGCCACTTGATTTGAGATCTAGGGCCCTAAACTCGTGAAACACAAAGTTGGAGCCAAAAGTTCGCGGAGCGCGCCGATTGGACGCCGGCGACAAAAGCGCGAAGTCATCGGCGTGATAGTCCAATCGGTGCGCTCCGTGAATTTCGGCCTCGACTTTGTGTTTGACGAGTGTAGAACCCCTTGTCTGATTTCCGATGAACCAGACAAACCCCTATATAAAAGAAAATATAGGGCGACTCGGTATCTTCTACATAGATAAGAAGTTACGGTCCTCAACGAGTGCAACAACGGGACTTCGAAAAAACCACAGTTCGCGTCATCATTGCCCCCTTTCGCGAGTAAGCGTGTATATATAGGAAGTGAGTCACTGACCGGTGGTTATCGCCGCTGTTCTATTTCCGAACTGCATGAAGATGAAGGAGTTTCGGAGAGAAGAAAGGCAACTTCTGAAAGAAAACAAAACAAAAACACTTACGTCTCTTTGCACAATCTTCGGAAGAAAAAAAAGTTATCCGGTTTTGCTATCTAAGCTTCGAAAGAATAGGCATTCCAAAGAAGTAACGTCTAGCGTGCAGACGTCTACAGTCTCGCCCATGTCTTTGAAACCCCCTGTTAATACGAGACGGTTTGTCTACTCATTCCGGTTTAAAGTGACGGGATTCACGAATGTGTATGAGTTTGAATGTGATGGCAAGGCGTTAGACAAGCTCTTGCTATGTAAGTAGTACATTGGCGTGTTACGTGTGCTGCTGGAGATATATCCAGTCGTCTCCTTCAAGCGGTTCGGTACACAAGGAGTTCACGAGCTTAGGACTACCGTCCCTATAGTATGAATCCAAGTAAGCAGATGAATAAAGCGTGCAACTCAAATGAAAGCGCACGTTGCCGTTGGGTGACGTTCGCGATCAAAATCTATTATTGAGTGTGAAACACACGTGAGCAAACATCGCGTCGCGTCGCGCCGCCGATCGGCGTACCCAATAGCGACTGCAGCTGACACTGAACGACGCGGTTTTTCCTGCCATGTGTTTCACGCTTCACTGCTGTCGAGCTCTCCATGATTGGCCAAACGTTGACTATAGCGTCATTAGTGAAAGTAAGCATGTTATTGCTGTAGAAGCCTACAGTACTTTCGCGGACAATATGAGCCGAAAAACGTTTTCGTGCTGCCTAGGCGTACCTGCGAGTTTTAGAGAGAGCAGTGACCCGAACTGTAATGCGGAGTTGAGGTCCCATACTTCGGACCGTTTGATAAATTGAGCGATAACAGAGCTTGTATACGGACCGCAGAGGCAGAAAGAGACAGGATCGGCTCTTTCAGCTCATATTGTCCGGGCAGTATACTTTATTACTGCTCGCATCCGGTGTAGCGGCATCATTTCTTTCGTTGACGGAAATGAGAGTAATATCAGAGTGTAAACTTTGACGGTTCATGAATGCGACGACTTTAAGCTTCCGCTGTCATATTTTGCACGCACCATCGAACTTATCGTTAGCAGCTGATGATAAGTCCCCAGGATCACAACTCGTGACGTCACGGCGAGGCGAATCCTGGTAGTGACGTCACGAATAGGAACCACAAGAGCGCGCCGCCGTAACATCTTGGCGGTAAGAGCGAGTGCGGTAAGATGCTGCCACTTTCGTTCGTGGGCCTCAAGTGGGAACGCATGAAGCGACACTTCTCCGCCGTACGAAGTGAAAGTTGGTCCAGCCGGCCGTCTTCTGTTTGGACATGCACCAGGCAAACATCACGGCTTTCCTCCTCGCCTCCTCTGCTTTTCTTTGAAGTCGGTGCCTGTCAGACTTGACTATACGCCATCTGCCAGTGGTGTGCCTGTTGCCTGCCAATCTGTTCTGCCGCGCCCTCGTATTCTTCCCTTTCTCGTTTGCGGGACTTGAACTGCAGCGGGGGACTTCAGCGCGATTCACTGACAGCCAACAGAGCGTGTGAGTGGCTGTCCGGATTCACGTGATCAGCATGCTCGAGGCCTGTGGAAGGACACAAGTGGAAAAAAATGCTCAACGTACAGGCGAGCTACTGCGAAATCATGATATTTATATCCAATCGCAGTGTTTATAGATCATGACTAACAAGAGCGCACCTTAGCAAAAATAGAAAAATAAAATACCTCCCCCCCCCCCCCCCACGGCAAAAAAAACAAAAAAAGGGAAGGAAGAAAGTTGCGTTACTTTATATAACGGAGAAATGTCGCTTCACGCGTTCTTGAAGTGTCCTGTTTGGACAGCCCCTTACAGCGGGCGCCGGCGTTGCCTGGAGACTTTTTTATGGCCCGCGTATTTGTTTGCGGGGAGTATGCATGCCGTACAGGTGCGCTTGTATGTATGCAGCATACAGCATTTCTGCGTATAAATTTGATTAGACTTAGAACATGCTTATTTTGAATAGTAATATAAATAAAGTACTATAGTCCGGTGGAACATATGAGATGAGCCGTATAATGGTCCGCCTCCTGCATGCGCTCGCTTCCTTTTGACGTGCTTGGCTTCACGTGCGCCGAAGTCTTACCGAAGCTAGAAAGCTCGCGCTGGAGGCATTCATTGCTCATCTTATGTTGCAGTAGGGTATTAGCGGCGAGATGTTTTGGTGGCGCCCTCCTATGGTTCCCCCTTGTGACGTCGTTACCTTGCAAACCACAAGTTCGATGGTGTTTGTTATGAGCATGATGGAAGCTTGAAATCATTGCGCTCTCAAAGGAACACTGCCAACACCGCCAAAACTAAAGTTCTTTCATTCCTCTTATTTCCGTCGATGATAAATCCCCTTCCGACGTCATAGTCAGCGTTCGGCCAATCGTGGAAGGCCGACCGCAGCGACGCTTTCGGTCGCAGCACGTCGCCAATAGGCCAGATATGTATGATATGATAACAAAAATCGTGATTAGAGGTTATCAATCAATCAATCAGTCTTTATTTTTAGGCCTCATAGCCAAAGTTGCCCCATACAAAAAGCTGCCAAAGGCAGCTTGACGGGGTCTGGGGCCCGTGTGGAGTTTGGCAACAAGACTAATTTAAAAAATAAATAAATAAATAAATAAATAAAACGCGCTGAAAAAATATTTACCAAAATACCAAAATCAAAATATCAATATTTACCAAAAATGCCAAGGTCGCACACAAGCGCACAAACCAGAAAAATATACGCACAGCTTCTGTTCATAATATTGTACAAAATACAACACTTTGTCATACGCCTGCACAGGAGGAAAAATTGTAAAGAGCGTCGATCAGGCTGTGAATAATAGCTGGGAACGGAGGACAATTGTCCGAATCTATATCCAACCTATTGGTAACGAGCTACAGCCAAGCGGTACAGTTGCATCTGCATTTTAAAATGAATATGCTATAAAAAATCGTTGCTCGGCAATACATTGTCCCCTTTTTTTTTTTTTTGAAAAACTCTTTATCTCTATCTGACAGACTGTACTGCACGCCGCTCAACAACCACGAATTAAATAATTGTCCCAGAATGATAAACCCGCTACTGGGAACAACTAAAAAACGGACAACTTGTTGTCCCTGCTTTTATTTGTTCCCAGTCATGGGTTTATCATCACGGAGCTAGTTTACCAGAGTGCGTGTTTGTTTTTTCTTTCTTTTCTCGTTTTTATCTTTAAGAGTTATCCAAAATAGGCTCAAAGAGAACGGACTAATCTTAGCGCGGCCGGCCTGATCATCAGCGCCATTATACGGCTGTACCGCGACCTTCGCTCCTAGGAGTGGATATTTCTTACGCGCGATTGCGGGTCTCCCCCCCCCCCCCCCCTGTGTGCATAGAGGCGGGGATCCGCATTTGGTGGTGGTGGGGGGGGGGGGCATTGAGGGGGCTCATTGTGGACTCTGCCCACAACACACACGGCGCTGGCTTCCATATCGCGCCGAATGCGCGAACCTACCGCTATCGTCACAGACCAGCATGCAAACACGGCACGGTTATCAACAGACGTCCTGGATGTGCCCGCGCGGGCACATCCATGGGCTGTCGGACCCTCGGAAGGCGGATGTCTTCTGTGGGCCCGACACTCAAAGGCCTACTATCGCATGACGAAATTGAGGCGTCGCGTGACTAAAGGGTTTTAGTCACTCGGCGATTCGGAAACTCCACGACGAGCTCCGTGAGAAACGGTTCCTGCTCCACATAGCGGGGTTTATTCTTGCGCCCCGAGAGACGCAATCATCACACGCTACTCGCGCGTCCTGACCTCAATAGCCGTGGGAAAGAAAAGAGAAAGAAACGCGCGTGTTTGCGCGACTAATTCCTTCACCTCGGTGGTGGGGTCGCCAACCACCATCACCATCCGCCAGACGTGAGTCTCGGAAGGTCACGGGGCAAACGTGCACGATCGAAAGCACCTGGGCTCAAAGGAGAGGAAACGCTCTACAATTGTGCACGTTTACGCGCGATTTCGGGGAATTGACGCGATCTTCGCTTTCCGTTCGATTTCCGTATGACAGTTCCGTGTTCTCCTTCCTCGGTCGCGGAGTATGCTCATACGTATACGAGCGAATCACAAAAAAAAAAAAAATCAATGAAGAAAAAATTAACGCTAGAAGTCATGTCAAATTAAAGGGATACTGAACCAAACATTTTAGTTTCCATAATAAGTGGCACACGATCCTTCCACGGGCCAGCAGCCGCCGGTGTGCGCGAGCACACGCAATGAAATTGACGTCATAGTCATCCATTCACGCTTAAGATGACTGTGAAATGTATGGGGTCAGGGCAAAAGGAGATTGAAGACAATTAGGCTTTTCATCTCCACAAGCGAAAGCTACGTACTTGTTAGACCTATTGATCGCCCACCTTTTACACCGGAGCCCGCTGTGAAGATGAAAAGCCTATCTTTATTCTCCTTTTCCTCGGAGCCCACACATTTCACTGTCATCTTAAGCGTGAAAAGAGGACTATGACGTCAATTTCGTTCCGTGTGCTCGCACACACCGATAGCATGCTTGCTCGTGGAAAGATCGTGCGCCACTTAATAATGGACACTGAAATGTTTGGTTTATCAATCCTTTAAATAATTCTACTTGCACCTGCATAAACAAATGCCAGAACCACAAACAAAAAAAAAAAAGAGCCAACCTTTTTTTTTTTTTAGATAAATAGGGGAGCTAAACGGTTTACATGAAAGCACACATATACTATACAAAAAATGTAGGTACAGTGGGTTGCGGTCTGCCTTTGAAGTATAGCGACCCTGGTATACGCTGTGGTGGAGAAATTTTGCCAGCACAGAGCAGTACCACAGCTGGCCTGGGGTCTTTAACGTGCATCACGCAGTAGTGATACACGGTCACACACCTCATCCAGATCGAGACGGGCAGGAGTGACCCAGGTGGGGATTGAATCCATGACCCCCTGGTTTTGCGGCGCGAGCTTTCACCCTACGTGCTCCGAGCTGCGCAGTGTTAAAACATTCGGCCACCGATCCCACAATAAATCAATATCGATTTTGGCGGAGTTTGCGTTAGGTTATCGTGATGAAGACGGCCGTCAAACAAGTTTCTGTGTTATCTGTGTGAATCTAGTAGGGGTGTCGGATTCCGGTATTTACCGAAGAACAGCGATAAATGTGTGCCTAATACGATGCTACAAAATCACTGATAAAAAACAAACAAAAAAAACATCAACCAATCGATCCGATTTTGGCGTTCATTTTTATTCTGTTCTTCGTACGCATACGCAGCATGTTGTAGACACCGCTCACTAGTGATAGAGCTGCCTTCACGAAGATATGTGAGATGGTCAAGCAACAAAACGAGGTAGAGGTACGTGCGTTATATAATCTGCATTGTGGTTTGTTCTTTCGCGCGGTTGTTCGCTTCTCCGCGTGACTTGTTCACCGATTCTACGCGCTGGAGTCGCGCACTCAAGAGGTTTATCATTAATCTTATTTCAGCTAAATACTAAAAGTCGATTTATTACGCTGAATCGCGTTACTCTTAAACAAATAAAACTAGAAACCCTAATTGTCTTGGCGGTGTGGTGGCGGCGCGAAGCGAATTAAACAAGAAAAAAAAAACCACTCACATCTACAAAAAAAAAAAAAAGAAAGGAAAAAAGCTGAGGCAAGGCACACAAACCAGCGATGCGAAGAGCCTGTTCTGAATACCAACTAGGGTAGCGCGTAACCCGAGCTTGTGGCGGAAAAAATTAGTTGGCCTCCAATTAGTCTGCACAACAGTAAGAAAAATTGGATAACGAGCGTAGGCCCTCGTGGTAAACTTAGAAGTCAGGAAGTCGCAACGTTTCGTTCGTATCCCGACGGCGAGAGATTCGGGTGTACGAAACTTCTCGTTATCAGCTCTGGGGCCCGTTATTTTTGTTCTGCGCACAGCTGAGACAATGGGCGTCCCTGTCTTTGTGCATGTGTCTATATGCGGGGAGACCAAAGGCGGTGTGAAAGTCCGGAAGCGTGTTCAAGTTTTTTCGAGATGAAGACACAGAAGCTCGGTGGTGACCAACTTCTCCATGGGTAACGTCCGAGTTCCCAGTCGCTGCAACCGTCCCCTTTTTATCCAATCTTTATTGTTAAAATAACTGCCTTAGCAACACACATACAAAAAATACAAAAAAAACAAGCCGTGTTAGTCCACAATGGCGTAGGATAAGTGGGGTAAAATCTAATTTTGCCTTTCTAATTGCGGAGCCGATGTTTTTTTGTTTCTTTTTAGAGCATTTAAAAAGAGGATGTGATGACTATAACACAGGCAATACTCGCAAGAGGTACACTTGAGCTGCAGCCTGTAGCTTGAGTGTAGGAACTACTTTTTCGTTCTCTAATTAGAGGAACGCTCGCACCTGCTGACCCAATTGTGATTGGCAAGCCGAGAGCAACTTCGAAACTATCTAGCATATATGGCACGGCACGCAATTTATCTTTGATTTCGCCCAAAGATTCCTGACAGCCATACAATCATTATCATATATTGTGAACACCCTGAAGCGCGCCTACAGAGCGGTGCTTTGCAAAGTCGCGGCGCCCTCGATCATGACACATTTGAAACGGTTCAAAATTATGGGCGGCTGCCGCTGCCATTTAAGAATGGTAGCCTAAGCAGGCTCGCCCTTCGTATTTGTACCAGCTTATACCGAATGAGTAGAGCATGTTTTGCTTGCTTTGAAGTCGCTAATGATCTCCACGAGTCCTTCCCTGTTGCCGCATCAATAACTACCCTATTCCGCTGGGTCTGTTGGCATCGCCGTCGGCCCAATAGCCACGAGACGCTGTCTGTCCCTGTTTCTTTTTCTACCCCTGTCAATATTTTTCCCTATTTCCGCCCCAGTCTCGGGTTAAATTTATCGTGGTAAACTTCCACTGGCCCGCCTGCGCACTGACTATTTTCGTTAGCCATGAGGGTTTGCTAAATACTCCATCTTGATTTTAATGACGACATTATAAAAAACGAAGGAAGTCATTGAATTTGGCCAAAATCGCAAGAATAAAAATTAAAAAAAACGAGCACTGGTTTTTGTTTTAGCTACTTTTTCACAAAGTGGGAGGAACTTAACCACAGTGTGCAAGGTTGAAACGAACTATTGGTCTGACGTTCTTTCTCTCTCCGGTTTTCTTTTTTCATTTAGTAACTAACATTTACTTACTTTCGTAATATCGATTCCAATACAGGGCCACATGACCCCTGCTCCATTTTTCAGAAGTTGTGTGCAGTGTTACTTAAAACGCAAACGAAAAATGACCGCATCTCCACGTGGTGAATGATGTTGATTGGGGCGAAGCTCGGGTGGTGCTGATGATACTGATTTTGGTCATAGGTATTGCTGCTTGCTGTCGGCGTTGACGCTTTGCCGCCGCTTCCCGAGCTCTCAACTCCGGGTCCGCTTGGCGTTTTTGACGCTGTGCAGCAGATTCTCGCGCCCTGGTCTCCGGAGCAGCTTGCTGTCTACGTAGACGCTGAGGCGCTGCATGCCGAGCTTTTCGGTCCTTTTCATTCATGGCAGTAGGAGAATGTGTGGTTTTCTTCTTTTTCTTTTTTAAGGCAGACAGTGGGGATGGCATCTCAGAACCCCTACTCTTTTTTTTCTTCTTTTTCTTTTTTCATAATTTTTTTTCATCTTTTTTTTTCTATTTCTTTTTTGCCCTACACGAGCACGTAATCTCACGAGCAGAAGCACGCCCACCCGACGCCGGCCTACGGCGGACGGCGGATGGACATCCGGACATGGCTAGCCCCTAAGGAGCTTCGCCCCTAAAAACAACACAAACACATACTTCAGGACGTTTTTTGCTGCTTGCTCGACCACTCGCACAAGGAATACGCTTTCGGATACCACGCGCACGCGTTTCTTAAACGACTCTCGAGATGAAGTTTGACAGCATGGCTTCCAAGAAATATTGGTCATGTTTTGTAGTAATCACCTGAAATTTAATTAGTGGGGCTGTCTTTCAGGGACGACGAGAGCGTTTATTTCTGTGCATTTCACTAGTTCCTTGTTAGCAGTGTAAGAGGCAACGTCTTGCAGCGGACTTGTACAGTCAGCAGCGAGTTGACAAAAGATGCGACCTTACAGCTTAGACCAGGTGCTGACAGACAGAAGGACAGTCTGACCTCCGTCCCTTTGTCTGTCGCGTCTTTCAACAGCATAGGGAGGCGTAATCAAACTGTTCCGGTACGTTTGGCACAATTTATGGTTTCACAACATTCCAAGGTTCCGGGTCTGAACCCTCGGTCACGAAGGAGGATCCTATATTGACCTTAGTAGAAGGTCAAAGAGTTTGAAACGACTGTGATGTCCCGCAATAGCGCAATGACCCTTTGTGCTCTAAATCGAGTAGCTACTGCGTCAATGATCCGTGTTCGCCATAGTTTACTCTGTATACGTACTGTACACGAGAGCAGCATCAGGTTGTGGAGCTGAAAATGTCTTTGTTAGTGTCGAGATGTCTGACACCGTGTGCACGACGACACCACTGGAGATTTCCCGTTTCTGCCTCGGTGTGCTTTCAGCCTTTCGGATGAGCTGTGTTTGGCCGTCGTTGTTTGTCAAATTGAGTTATCACTGCATGCCTGAGTTTGTCGAATAAACACAGACCCAAAGTCTTCTTCTCCATCAACTGATGAGAAGTCTACGCTGCCGTCCTAGAGTCAGGCACGTATCCGGGGGGGGGTATGGGGCTCGGCCCCCCCCCCCCCCGAAATCTTCCATTTTGCTGAGACCTCCTCTCCCCCTCCCCTCATACAGCACTTTGTCATGGGTGCCCCCCCCCCCTTCCCCGAAACAAAATCCTGGCTACGTGCCTGCCTAGAGTGACTGCAGTTTTGTATAGGATATCCCGGACGATATGTCTACCTTTTAGAGGGAATGGCCAGCGCGACACAACACGAGGATGTTTAGACTATGAATATAATAAAGTGCATTCTCTCTCTATCTCTATCGCTGTGATCTTTCCGCCAAACCAAACCGTAATGTTTCACTTGCTCAAATTCGCGCTGGGGAAAGACTTCTTTTCTGATGATGTAGCTATTTAAGTCACGCTCCCCTGGCTCGACGAAAAAAAAGTGCCTGGCATCTTGCCTTGTACACACATTGGAACACGACGCTGACTATTCTTTCCTGCATCCGATTTTCTCGGGACTCGTCGTCACTTGAGAAGAGCGGAAGAGCTCTTCGCTCTTCTGAAAGGCGTTCGTATTTTCTTCACCCTCTGTTTTAAAGCAATCGTGCGGGCCGATTTCCTAGAGGTTGATCTATCTTCCGTAAAGTGAGGAATCTGAGTCGACGGCCTTCAAAACAGCACGTTATATTAACAAATTAACAACTCTCATCTTCTCCAAAAGGGTAACTAGCGCACAGAAAAAATCACTAATAGTCGTTTGGTCCCGCATTTTTATTTGTCACGATCCCACTGGTCAGCTATGTCCCCCCCCCCCCCCCCCACCCTTCCTATGTTTTCACTGACGCTTCCAAAAAAGCCGGAGTATAAGGCACGCACTTCTGATATACAGGTACATAGCGTCGATCTATGTATATATATGCAGCTCTACTCAGTCATGGACACCTTACTGCTAAAATATAACAGTGTTATAGTTACAGTTACGCAGATAAAAAAGGTGCCCTGTTACAGTCACAGCTACAAAATAGAAAGAGTAACGTGTTACAGTTATAATTACTTCGTTGTTACTTTACAAAAAAATATTAGAAAACATTCAGAAGGAACCTTCCTTAAAGGGGCATTGAAGTCGATTTTGAGATCGTCCTTTTGTGGTGACAACTCAATCTAGACGCTCTAAGCATCCCAACAAACTCGAGAACACAACCGTGCGTAGCTTATTTCCTCGTTAAAAGCGTGTTCAAAGATCACGACACGCCCTTTTTGGGAAGATTTTCTTGAGTAAAGTGGTCGACGGAGGGCTCTTGTCGGCGAGTTGCAAGCGATGACTTCAGTGCCCCTTTAATATGGATTTAAATTAGTATAGTTATTTTTTATAAGACATTGTGTTGTTCACGGTAGTGAATTTGATTATTTTGAGAAACTAAGATTTTCACAATAATCAGTTTTAACATGTCTGGTTCTTTCTACTTCCATTTTCACTGTGAATGAATAGCTCCTTGAACAACATCATAATTTAAGGCAGTATCCGAGTAAATCCACTATATTATAAAGAAGTTGTGGTTTCTTCTTTGGCAAAATTACAGGCGACTTTAGAATTTCAAAATTGTAACATAGCAGATACCTACTGGTGATCCACGAATAACTTTAAAATAAGCGCTACCACCATAAGGTATACACGAATACAACAGCACGAGCGCAAGATCTCGTGTATATCCAATAATGGTGCGAGTTTACAATCGGTCAATTCTAATTTCGGATTACGTTGGTGAGGCGAAATGGGACGAAAGCAAGAAAAATTGTGGAAAATGTGAAGTCCATAACCATATAAGTAATACATTGCAATCAGCTTTGTAGATGGTTTTTGATGCCACTCCTATCCACTCGTCGGTCGAATCGTTCTACTGCGTGCGCACAATCTTTCATGAAACACGAAGCTTCTTTTGAAAACTTGGAGGGCAATGTTGCGGCAACATTCCTTCGTCAAACCAGCTGAACGCCGTGGCAGTGCAAAATAAGCACTGATCGAGTACAAACGACAACTGCGTGTAGGATTCCAAACGGCTTTTGAGATCTTTTCTCCGCCACTTCCTAACCAGATCGAACACGTTTGTGTTCCTCCATCTCACCACTCGAAATAGAAGAGACCACCCGGAAAGCCCACAACGTGAATATTTATAAATCGATTGACGGCTAGGGGCGGCTTTTCAATTTCAAGAAAACACACAAACAACTGAACGACACAGGTGTTTCGAGCGAATACTCTTTCTCAAGTGACGGCACCCGAGAAGGAGCAACCAGTGGGTGACGGGAGGCAAGGCCGGTAATTAAGTCGCAAAAAAAAAGAAAAGAAAAAAGGGAAGGATAGAAAATGAACCTAAGGTCAAGACCCCGCAAGAGTGCGTCCGGAAGTTGGACGATTCAAATTAGAGGGGAAGGAAACGTAGGTTTGGCGGCAAGAAGACGAGGTTCGGAAAATCGGTTGTGCCGTAAGCCTGCTGGCGTTTGGGGCGACAATCACCAAAAACTGACCTCTGAACAAAGCACTCTCTTCCTCCGCCGGACGAAGAAAAGAAAACGCTCTAGAGATGCCGCGCTTTGTTACATCTGCGTGCACTGTGGGCGATGTACCATACACGGCGGGTACGAGCACAAACGTCCCTATCCTCCCAGTTGGCGGGACCAGCTTGGTCAAACAGGGTCATCCAAAATTTATGGGTTTTTTTTGTTACTTCGTGCTTCAGATGGTTTCGGCAGCAGTTTTTGCTGTGCCCCTCCCGTACCAGGACTTGGGACTCTCACGAGTTGCGAGACGATTTGGTGGTCGTGTTTGCAATATTTTTGCACATAAATATGAAAAGTAACAGTAACGACATTACCCTTTACAGTTACAAGTTATTTTCACTAAGCAGTAACAAATTACAGTTACAAGTTACTGAAAAAAGTAACTAGTTACCGGTAACGCGTTACTAATAGCTGAGTTACTGCCCAAGACTGGCTCTACTAATCCAATTACTAAACCCCGAAATATCTCCTGCCACTTGGAGGCTACGGACAACCACCCTTTTGTTCACGAGGGATGGACAACCCTTGTCAAAAACGAGGGAAAGCCAAAGACAAAAGTTCATTTTATATTGTGTAATTTTTCTGAAAACCAAATGTGTGACGCCTCACCGACATCTTCATTATACCCCCCTTCCAACGCTAGTGATAATGATGAGACCTGCGCGGCGTCGCACGCGTGTTTTGGGGAAACTGCGCACTACATGAAACGTGGTCACTGGAGCGGGAGACATTGTTCGGAGCTCCATCGCAGGCTCGCTTGATACCGACGCCGAGCCTATTCGATTGGATTTATGCTTGTGTTGTAAAACAATTGACCCTCAAAACGTGTTTTTATTTTTCCTTTTTTTTTCGTTTTTGCCGTCCCGCAATGCTCTCCGCAACCGCTACGATACCCTGAAGTCTTCCCAAAACGAGTGACTTGCCCTCCGATTACCCTACAGACGTGCACTATATCACGCACCCCCGTCCACGCAGGTGATCGTGCTCACAGAGCCCCGGATGCGACACCAGCTGAGCGGTCGCAAGAAGGCGCTGGAACGTGCGCTCGAAGGGCTCGGGCAGCACGGCCTGGTCGGCGCATCGGGCGGCGTCTTGGTGCACCTGCACGACGCTCTCCGGGCCGAGCTCGACCTGCTCCTGCACCAGTTGAAGGTGTCCGCCCAGAAGCTGGACGCACTGGCCGCCCAGGGACCCCAGCGCGTGTCCCTGAGCCACGGACCGGCGCCCACGACGGCGTCGCACCAGCGCCAGCTCAGCATGCGCCAGGGCCAGGTCCAAGAACGGCTCATCAAGAACAAGACGTTGCTGAACGCGCTCGAGCCCGTGGACCAGGCAGGCCTCGAGGGGCTGTTGGCAGTGCTGCGCAGGCGCATTCAGCTCGACAAGGACGTCCTCTTTCAGGCAGGCCCACCCGTCCCGGGATGCTCGTGCTCTCCGCGTATTCTACTTTTCACGGTGGAGGTCGACCTCTTTCTCAGAATCCCCCGCACTTTTGCGCTTTGCTGCAGTACAGGCGCTACGTAATCAGCCTTGGGACACCGGGCATCAGGGATGGCCTTACGTCATCAGTCGCCCTGAATGAACCTAGGTTGCGCCCCCCCCCCTCCCTTTTCTCCTAGCATTTTCTATGATAAGCTCGAGTACGATAGTGATTTGATTGGTACAATCTATTTTAGAGCACAATTTACAGCAGCAAAAGGTACACTTTCGGAGCAGCAAAAAGAAATTTCTGAGCACAAGCTCACCCTTGATTCTCATTCATTACACTGTAACAGCATCTTAAGATTCGTGTGTTGGCCTGCCCAACTAAATGACAATGCATTCTTTGCCTTCCCACTTTTTGTGCAACCACTTGTTAGCAACCATTTCGAACAAGTCCGATTTCCTCAAACACTCAACCAGCTGCTTAGATGTCTTTCTAAGCACCGGACAACAAGACGGATCTCACAAGAGCCATTCGTTTTGTTTAATAAGGCTCACTGCAAAATCCACTTCTTAGAAACATAATGAGTGATCATGGACATAGGATGAACACCTGAAAAACTGTTATTTTAAAAAATAAAATCCAAGGTAAGCCAGTGTATTCCACTAAAATTCGTTAGAAGTGATTTTAAGTATCAAGTTCGACGTTTTATGCAAGTTCTGAAGGTTGAAACCAAACTGAAATTCTTTAATTAAAAATACAAACAAATATTATGCCAGTTTTAGGCAAATCAGTGGAGATTTACATCATGTAGAGTTTTATGAACACGAAAGATCAGCATGTGGGCGATAAATATGCCTTCTTAAAAAACCCTCGTGAACTCCGGCGAAATTCTGACAGTAACTGATTTCCTCAAAATTGGTTCAACACATTGATAGACACATCTGAACTAGCAACCCAAATTACATGTGACAATAATTTTCTTTCTCGCCAGTTTATTGCATTTTCAAATATGGTATGAGGGGCTCAGAGGCTCAACTGGCACAGATTTGTGCTCGTACTTGAAAAATGTAATGGATTATAATTACAAATCACCGAGCCTCAAATTTAATGGATTACCGTTACAAATTACTTTCGCTGAAAAGCACCAGGAAGCACGCTTGCGCACGCGCGGTTCTCGGCAGCAGGCACGGCGCGCCTTCAGGGAGCGCGGCCGATGCAAATCGGTCGGCGCTCCGGTGTTATCTGCAAGACGTCACGTCTGTGATCAAGTTTTCGTGACATCGATCTCCCAACTTAGCGCTTCCTTCCAAGCGTGAAGAAAGACGTATAGTTCTACGTCGAAAACGCGCTCAGGACGTTGCGTTATTATGCAATAGCTTCGTTCGATTCATCTGCACCTCCTCCACCGTTACAGAAAAAAGTAGGGCAGTGTACTTCCGGGATCTCAATACACACACCGGAAGTGCGCTGCCCTACACTCTTCTTCACCGGTGCAGGAGGTGCAGGGAACTCGAACGAAGCTAGTGTGTCACGACACCTCACTGAAGAGAGCGGGAACAAAAACAGGTTATGGTTATTTCCAAACTTACGTTTGGTTAAGAAACGTAATTTACTAATTAGCTTTAGCCCAATTGACTGCCCTCGAGCATTTGGAGGCCCATGTCCTCGTCAGACCCCGCGTACATTATAGTGCTCATTCTTTCTCAATATATGTCCCCAGAATACGAGGGAATTCCTCAAGTAGCAATCGTAGTGTACAACTTGTGCTGCCACCTGAGTACAGCATTAAGGGGTATGCTTGGCTCAGAAGCACCCTTTCTTCCTTTAAAAATGGTGATGACGCCGATTTGACGCTCTACACTCGCTTGACCCAAGTAAGTGTCATGAGTTTTAGTCTATTTTTTCGAGTTGCTTATAACTGTGACTCCCAACGATTCACACGATAGAAGAGTACTAGATACTTTCTAGGTGCCCGTTCAATTTTTATTTCTTTTGACAAACTGGTCTTACGATAATCTGCAAAAAAAAAAAAATGAATATCCCCATATAAAAACGCATCATGCTTATAGTTTTCACTTTTTGTTTTTACTGACTTCCCTTTATCCTATATTCAACCACAATCACTTTTTTAATGCAAATATATGCAATCTACGCCTGGTCAGAACATAATATAAAGTGTCACGAAACGAGTGATTTCACATATAGTGAATCCCAGCCACATCTAATGAAGGTTATTCATACATCCTCTCGTTAGACGCACGATTTATATCCATTAAATCTACAATTTAAAATAAAACAAATCAGAAATAAGTTTGAACGCAACTCATCAGGATATCATGGTCAATCGTATATACTAGCCGCGGTTTTATATTAAAAATTTACTGCTAGGTATTGTGCACCAAGAGCATTCGCCAGATTAGTTTTTATATATATATACTGTAAACTACTTAATTTTCGTGGGCTCGAATTTTCGCGAATCGGGCCAAAGCTAAAAATTTGAAATTATTCGCGGGATCTAATTTTCGTGAATCGAGTGTAGCTTCCGTAGCGTTCACATATTGCCCGAATTGTTCGCGGGATGTATTTTTCGCAAATTGTGGGCGATTCACGAAATTCGCGAAAATTAGGTCCCCGCGAAAATTTAGTCGTTTACAGTATATATATATATATATATATATATATATATATATATATATATATATATATATATATATATATATATATATATATATATATATATATATATATATATATATAGTATAGAATGCTCGGGAGAGCTGCTTTTCTCCTGGAGAAGTTAGATATACGAAATCACAATAACCACCCTGCGGATGTCGCTTCTCCGCACACCAGTGGTGCGCAGGGAGAAGGACACTCAACGGAGAAAACTAACCCGCGCGAACAGATCACGATCAGTAAGGAACACTGTAAAACTTCTGGTGTTCGAATTTATTTGAGGTGATAATCGAAAGTCCTGAAAATTCGCACATGTATAGTGAAAAGTGTCCGCCAGTGTTGCGAAATCTGAGTCATTAGTTTCCGTAAAAAGATATTTTGGCTCAATGTTGGCGCCAATTACCCACATTTGGGAGAGATATGGGGACGTAACCGGGTAAGCATTTTAACGCCGTGTGGAGAAAGTACGCAGAAACCACATCACTGGTACAATCTGTCGCCATCATTTCACTTAGTTTCTGGTGATTTTGTTTTCTGTTGTAGCTATCTTCCACTTACCGGGAAAGCACACCATAACATCGTCCTACTCACCAGTCAGTTCGAATAGGCCCACTATAGTATGCATTTTACTGTGAGAAGCCGGTTAGACTACTCTAAAATTTGACCTTTCATTCGTTTCCACAACATTTGCTTCTTGTCTTCTCTCTGCCATTTGAAAGCCGTAACACAATGTCGGGAGCTTATCGATTAATTACTGCTTTATTCTTTCCACAAACGCTATCTGCTCTCCTTCACAGAAGACGCGCTTTTGACATTCTTTTTGCTGGCGACAAAGCACTCAGGAAGCTTCGCCAGCCTTGACTATGCAACACTAAATAGATGACGCTGAGATAAGCAAATAGCTGCCGTCTGTCCTCGCATCGATTATTCAAGCCCGCTTTTGCGCGCAAAAAGAGGGTCAACAGGCTTGAAATGTAAGTGAAATGGAACACCTTTGTGTACTTTAGGAATGGTATGTAATTTAAAAAAAACATGAATCAAGGTTTGTGCCAGCTGAGCGGAATCGGCTGGAACGATAGGTGCTTCCTGCCCCCTGAGCCGGTGACATGACCTACTTCATAAAAACAAGGTAGCTAAAAAAAAAAAATCCGCATAAAATTTTTTTTTTTACGTTATCAAAGCTAGCTAGCTTCCACAGTGTTACAGCTCAGCACTGCTGCCAGAGCAGGGGCTCCGTTTTGTGCCTCATTCGCACAAGGGTGATGATTTCATCTCAAATCGTGCAAGAAAAAATGATGGGTCCTCAGAAAATTCTGAAAAAAATGCAAGTTGGTGGAAGTGTGACTAGAACAAAGCTGCAAATTATAACTTCGCATTTTTTTTCTTTTTCATTTTGAGTTTTGAAAAGGCAAAAAGGTCTTGCGATTTTTGCAGTTTTTGACTAGTGATACATTTTGGAGTTTCGCAACGTTTAGATTATCTTTTTCACGGCAATGATAACTTTTTTACTTTAATACTATGTAGAGAAGGGTCAAAGTTCACTACAAGTGTGTTTTGTATTTTATTTTAAAAATAAAAAATTCTTGAATCTTGCTCTATTGACAATAATGGGCCAAGTTTGAATCGAGCTAGCTTTCCATGTACAATTATTTAAAGGGATACTGAACCGAAATTTCGAGCTCACAAAACAAGGCTGGACGGATGGGCGGGACGCTGCAAAACCCACAAACATCCCTCATCGGAGTCATACAGCGATATCTCTAACGGATCGCCGTATTTCGGGAAAAAATGAGCTCGACTCAACACGGCCGACGAGGCCGATGAGAGAAGGCACGTCACAATTCCCATTCCCTCTCCTCCTCGCTACGTCCCGTCGACCTGGTGATCAGAAAGCGAGGAAGAGAGAAAGAAGGCCACTTCCCCTCATTCTCAAAATTTCTAGGAGGACAATGACGTCAAAGACCTCGCTTGATGGCGCCGTTCTTTTCAAAAGTACGGCCATTCGTTTGAGACGTCGATGTATGAGTGACGTTCTCGACTTCGTAGCGTCCCGTTCAACATTTCTGTGGCCTTATTTTGCGAAATTTAAGTTTCGGTTCAGTGTCCCTTAACGCATAATAAACATATAAAAAAAACATTGTTTCTAAGCCTATTTAACAATAATATTGTTAATTTCAGTAGAGTTTATACAGAAAAACAACACTAAATATGAGAAGAAAACCTAAAATACAAAAATTCAACATAAGGGAAAAAAATACTTTTTTTAATTTTTTCCCAATATTTTTATATGAAAAGCTTTCTATGTGCTGTGCAAATAGAAGCCAATAAATGCAATAACATTTATTTTCATCAATGGTTTCGTCATATTAAGCAGTGCGTTTGAAAAGAAGACATATTTGTGTCTCCATTCTTTTTTTAAAACTATAATTAAGGAACTTTATTTTTCATTTCGATACATAAACGCATATCTCTGTGATTTCGTTTTTCACTTATATACTGGTTATTTTTGTAACATGATCATAGTTTTCATTGATTCTCGAGTCCACTCAGAGTTCGGCAAAACTTATACATCGATAGCATTTGTAGTATAATATGGTAAGGGGTTCTTCCCCACGTTCAGTTTGCTTACTTAAACTACAGAAATCAAAACTGTCTTAAATAATGTATAAGCCTTGTCATATGAGATTAACAAACATATAGACCGACACGCGACGCGGCTGTTTCACCAACATGGCCGGAAGGCCGCGCATGCGCGGAAGCTATGTGGGCAAAAGCGGCCAGTCTCTCCGTGTTTTCGCCATTGCGTTGTGTGGCGTGCGCTCGTTGTTGACCTTGTAGGGGCGCTCTAGCTTTATTTGTGCGTCGTATCTCCTGACAACGTATGTCGTATGTTATGCCCGACTATTTGAGCTCGCTACCCGAGCCCGAATGACAGCGGTATCGAAACAAACTGTGCGTGGACGGCGTTGCCTAGCTTAGACGATCCGTACGCAGTAAACAAGTCCTGCTTGACTTCGGACGTGAAGTTGCTGCCACCGAAGTCGACGGCTCACGTCGTCGTTTATTTAGTTTTTTCGCCAAGCCAGTTCACGGCCGACACGGTGCAGGGTACAAGTCTCTCGAGGCCTACGATTATTTCGAGCCGGTTTCCGCACTGCCGGCGGTATCAGCAGACTGTGGGTCTGCGGAAGTGTGATTATTAATTGATTAAATACACATAGCGTCTTCAAGTCAAGGTATAATATTTTTCCTACCCTCATGACCACAAGGCATGACAAGCGGTAACGCTTTGTCCGTTCTGCAGTCTTGGCGGTAACGCGCTACAAGTAACGGCGTTACCGGTAACGCGTTACTTTTTTCTGTAACGTAGTAACCTACTCGTTACTTTTGACACAGTAATGGGTAACGTGCTTACGTTACTATTTCAAGTAACGTAGTTACGTTACTCGTAACTACTTTCCAGGTGTTAAAAAAATTACACTTCAATTGTTTTCCGTGCTTTTTATGCGTCAAGCCATGTGCCTTTCTGAGTTTTCTGCGTTTTTCTTTGCGTTTTTTTCTCGTGAGTATTTAGGTGAAACCGTAAAAAGAAAGATAAATTAATTATGTTCAGTTTCTGTATGAACATAATGTTTCTTGAAATATGACGCTTATGCATACCTGTACCGTCAAAAGAGTAAAACGTGTCAAATCATAATTTAAAAAGTAACGCAGAAGTAACGTACGTTACATTTTATCGGTAGTGGTAACGCTTTCCTTTTATTTTTAAGTAACGTAGGTCGTAACGCGTTCCTTTTATTTGCAAGTAACGAGTAACGTATCTCGTTACTTTTTTTCGGTAACGCCTACAACACTGCAGTTCTGCCGCCGATCTCCTTCCGCTTGGTAGCACGGGCGTAGCGAGCCTCCGACGAACGCTTGGCCGGTGCTTTGTGCGCGAGCACCGTGGGAACAAAATCCGGGTGGTCTCGATCAGACGACGGTTTCGCTGCACATAAACAAGCCTCGGGACGGAGATTGAAATTGAAGCCGCACTTGCCTTCAAGAAAGTGCATGCCGCACAAACGGTCGTTCGCGCGAGGTGACCATTCTTTTTGATCCACGGATAATTATCCACCTTCTGTGCCTTTCAGAGTCTGCCGGGAACTCGTGGAAACTCACTCCGCTACTTTTACTGTAGCCTTACGGTGCAATTAACGGCCACACAGCTTTGCGGCATGCTGAAATGCTATGACACCCATGCGAAACGTGCGCCCTTCTGCCCACACCACCCGGCTCCGGCGCCATCGCAGCGCCACCGCAGCTCCGTGACGTCAAGCCCACGTGTCCATCTATATAGGACGTTTTAAAAGTTTTCCATGAGTTAGTAGAGCACTTGTGGGGAAAAACATTTCAAAGCGGCGGCCGCAGAGCACGTCAATAAGCGTGCATGATTTTTTTCTTTCTTTAAACAACTTCTTTAACATGATGTCTAAGCTAGGCTTGTTGAAACCTCCGAGTATCCGTCTTTACTACTAGCCCTTTTATGTTTGCGAAACCAAGCGTCCGTTCCGATTCTCGTAGAATGATACGAAGCGGAACTATTTGTTCTGATAGCATCGCGCCGCTTCTGCGCTTCCTTTAGCTTTTCTGCAATGTTCGCGTCTTCGCTAATTTCGCCTTTTTTATATATTTTTTTCTTGTTTAGATATAAGTAAATTCAAGGTTTTCGTAAGCTGCATTGGCTATTTTTCGTCGAAGGAAAGTAGGAACCAAAGAGCGATCCACTGGCCGAGTGGGACATGGACATGACGCCGCCCTTTTTAACTCTATGAGTATCGCATACTCTCTTTAGATAGCTGTCGTGATTGTTTATTTAGTACAGACACGGTCACTATGAACATTAGAAACGACTACCATTTGACGATCCGTGCACATGATAGAAAGGTAGAAGCTGTAGACAACCTGTGGTTACCAGAAGGCGCTATCAGAGCTAAAGCTCATGTGTCGCCGCCTTCAAAAGCGGCGGCCTTTCCCTTTCATTTTGCTTCGCTGGCAGGTTCTATGCTGTCCACACATCTGGTATCTCATCTCAGTTTGTTAGACACAGTTAACCAAAACCGAGAGAGGAAGAAGCTACTCTTTGCCTGGCAGCAATATTAAACGTGGGCGACCAACAATTCAGCCCTGCAGACATTAAGGCTTGTACCATCATATTTCATTTTGATTTTGTAGAAAACTGGAGCGTCGTTCTTCCGCGAACGGTACAATGCTTTCATTGGAAGAACCAAATCGTGTCTATATTCACCTGCGTCGCTACAACTGAGCACAAAATCTACAACTTCGGAGGTGTTAGCGACGACATCGTGCACAATACAGCACTCGCACTCTTCGCTTTGCGCACAGTTGAAGAGTGGCTGGAAGAAAACATTCCGATATTTACAAAACTTGTCCAAACCCTTCATGGGGAGGCTAGTCATTTCAAAAATGTTTCGACTGTATGAGGTAGCGAAGAGAAAAGAGGTAATCAAATTGATTTTTTAAGCTACGGGACTCGGCAGAAGTGCGTGTAATGGCGTGGGTAAAGTCCTCAAACACAAAGCCTCCTTGCACAGCTCAAGTCATCAGAACTGGCAACCAATGGAAGTGCTGATGATTTTTCTCGTGTAGTGGCCCCGAAAGTGCGGAATCGTACTCCTTAAAAGTGAAGCAGCATGCCTCGCCCAATACCGTGACAAAATAAAAAAAGAATTTTTTTTTGTGGTTTGTGCAAAAACAAAAACAAAATTGAATCTTTGTGGATGAAGGCTCAAAATAGAGACGGGTTTTTTCAGGGTTGTGAGAAAAGATAAAAAAGCGAATCCTCAAGAGTATTGTTAACCTCACTTAAAATCACTTTTTTTTTCACCATAAACGCTACTTTGAGCTTATAATACTAAAGATACTATGTATTTTTAAGCATTTCCCCCGTTTATTTGTATTCTTTGCTTTTGCCTCAAATAAAAAGGAAGTCAAGAAGTTTTAAACAAGACTCGCCAGCATACGTGAAAATGCGGCCGCATAAAAGAAGCAAAATTTCGCACTCGGCCCTCTAGGTTTTTGAAATTAATTTATCTCGCCCCTTCATTGCCTGACATAGAGGTTTGTGAAACTTCATTTTTATGCCTGTTAAATAAAAAAGAAGTCGTTTCAATGAGTTTATTTAAAGAAACTTTGTGAACCTTAAGATTTTATGATTAAACTGGACATGTTCATGGCATTAAAAAAATATTATGGCATATCAGTAATGCTTGATTTTTACTAAATGGTATACTATGTATATCATGCATACTATGGTCCCGTTACACGGATATATAATGTGAAGGTGCTTTGGGGACAAAGAATAAAGGAGACGATGGCTTGCCCAGCCAAGACTGAATCTATTCTGAAACGCGCTTGCAATCACGCCTCAGCGCGCGCTGTCCCTCGAGCACATCCGCGCCCAAGTTGGCAGCGCTGGGCGAGCCACTTGGTCGCCACAAATGCTCCCTCTTCGGAGAAGGCCATCCTGGCCGAAAGGTGGAGCCAGACTGCTAAGGTGCGGGCTGGCGAGGTTTGAAATGCTTGAGCCGACCGACATGCACGACATGCCGACCACGGTTGCGGCGGTCAGATGAAGGCTGTTCAGGCTCCACGAGGTAGTTGACGGGGATGTTCGGCAGATTACTGGATACAGTCCTTGGTGTTTTGGGAGATGTTTTTCGGAGAGCCCAAGTTGGCGGATAGGAAAATGTGTGAGTACGAGGTCATCCGCATTATATTGGTGATCCTGATGTCGGTCATCATAGGAGCGCTCAGTGGAGGCTTGTTGATGGAGTAATGTGCGTGTATGGGCGAGTTGGCGGCAAGCCTCTGCACTGTAGGAGGCTTGTAAATTGGTATCCTCGTCGAGAATGTCAGGCGGGTATGGAATAATAGTGTCCAGTGTGGTAGAAGACTCACGGCCGTGCAGCAAATAAAAGGGTGAGAATCCAGTCGTGGATTGAATGGCCGAGTTATCCTTCCAGACGCATGCACGACTGTCCAGAAAGGTTGGATTCTTTCTCGTCATTTACCGAACTTGTTAATACCATTGATAAATCCTTGCCCCCAGAACAACAGCGGCAACTGTCGGCTCTCCTTGAACGCTTCTACAACATATTCGATCTCACCTCATCTAATCTGGGTAAAGCCGCTGCTGTGGAACATCACATCGAAACAGGAGACGCTGCAGCTGTTCGCCACCGACCATATCGCGTGTCTCTTACGGAGCGTAAAATAATCCAGCAACACGTTGACGACATGCTGGCGAAAGGGGTGGTTAAACCTTCCTCAAGCCCCTGGTCGTCACCGGTAGTGCTCATTAGAAAAAAAGATGGGTCTCTTCGTTTTTGTGTTGATTACCGCCGCTTAAACAAGGTCAACCTTAAAGATGTTTACCCGCTCCCACGCATTGACGACACTCTGGATACGCTCCAAGGATCCTCGTTTTTCTCATGCCTCGACTCGCGTTCCGGATATTGGCAAATTCCGATAGCTGAACAACACAAAGAGAAAACAGCATTCGCCACTCCTGATGGTCTCTACGAATTTAACGTGATGCCATTTGGTCTCTCTAACGCGCCAGCTACATTTGAGAGGATGATAGACTCTGTTTAACGGGGCATGAAATGGACCACTTGCTTATGCTACCTTGATGACATCATAGTGTTTTCTACCATGTTTGAACAACATCTATCCCGATCGTCCCAAGTACTTTCATGCATTGCTAACGCAGGCCTTCAGCTAAACACAAAAAATGCCACTTTGCAGCTAGAAAGGTAAAAGTACTTGGTAGCCGTAATATATATATATATATATATATATATATATATATATATATATATATATATATATATAATCATTACGTAAAAGATTTGGCAACGACCCATATCTTTTCATCTTCGAATGGAGGTAAAAATATGTCTTCTTTTCAAACGCACCACCTAATGTAACGAAACCATATATGTTAAAACAATTTTATTGCATATATAAAAAACACATAAGAAGCTTTACATATAAAAGAACTGAAAAATAGAAAGTACATTTTTTTAAGTGACACTGAATTTGGCATTTTTAGCATTTCTTCTCAAATTTACAGTGTTGTTTCGTCCATATAAGCTCAACCTAAATTAACAATAGTAAATTTTAAATTGGCTTAGATACAAGCTTTCATTTTATATATTTCTTATGCCTTAAATAATTGTACATCGAAAGCTAGCTCGATTCAAACTTGGCGGATTATTGTCAAATGTGGAAAATCAAAAAATCTTTACATTAGAAAAAAAAAAACACTCACACACTTTAAGAGAACATTATCACTTCCATACTAAGTCTTAAAGCTGTAAAAAAAAAGTTATAATTGTTTTGAAAAAAGAATCTAAAAGTTTCGAGGCTCCAAATGGAGTCAGTCGTGAGAACTGCAAAAATGACAAGACGTACAGTACCTTCTGCCCTTTAGAGGCCCAAAAGTCGAGAACAAAAACTTTTTCGTAGTTTTAATTTGCAGTTTCGTTCTCGTCACACATTTTCTACCAACATATATTTCTTTCAAAAGTTTTTGAGGACCCATCATTTTTTCCTGCACGATTTGAGATGAAATCACCGACAAGCCACCGTACGAAGGCGACGCCGAACGAAGGGACGCTCACCAGCAAGTAGCTTTGACAGCGTCAGAGCACTGTGGAAAGCTGCGCCAGCCTTTACTATGCAGCAAGAAATAGTTGACGCCGAAATATGCAAATGGCTGCCGTAATTCCGTCCTCGCTTTGATTATTGAAATTATTTATTATGTTATTTATTTATTAATACTGTTATCCCGAGGGCCGATACAGGGTGGAGTTCCAAAGAAAATCACTTGTGGCCGATGTTTTGGCCGTGACACACACACACACACACACGCGACACATTCTAAACCCACCGAGTTCAGAGCGTGTTAAAACATTAAAACAGGAGTTGCATTACTTTAGTGCACGCAGTACCGTTACAAGTAATACATATACAGATTGTATTTAGAGCACTATACAAATTCGTAACAGTCTTGTGCACACAAAAGCACGCGGACATAAAATAACATGAAACAACAATAAGGCCGATTATTATAACCGTAGTAACTCATTTGCAAAACCACTCAACGAGTCTATTGTTACTATATCATGGGGAAGGTAGTTCCATTCTTCTATGGTTCTGGGAGAAAAATGAATATTTGAAAGTATCTATACGTGCCAATATGGGTGTTATCTGGTTCGGGTGATTGCATCGGACAAAACGAGCTGATCTTGGTTTTATGCATTGGTGAATGTCAAAGTTGAAGAGGTTGCGATGCATTAAACACATGAATTTTAATCCTGCTACTTTTCGGCGTTGCTCGAGATGCGGCAGGTTGAGCTGTTTTTTAGCATGTCGCTGACTGAGTCAGTCGTCCTATATCTTGACAGTATAAACCTCGCTGCTCGTCTCTGAATTTTTTTAACCCTGTTGATTTGGCAGGTCCTATACGGGTCCCATACTACGCTTGCATGGAGCACTAGGGTTAGGTATGCAGTTAGTTTAGCGTCTGGTGAAGCGGCTTTTAGTTTACGTCATAATGACCATAGTAGTCTTCTTTCCGCTGAAATACATATTTTATTTATGTGTACATTCCAATAGAGATCTTCAGTTATTGTAACACCCAAGTACTTGAAATTACTTACACGCAATAAAGATGTACTGTCCATTTCATAATGGAATAATAAGATATTTTTGGTTTTATTTGTTACCCTTGCATACACGGTTTTTGTGGAGTTAATTTATATTTTCTACTTAGTGCACCCGTCTTTAATCCTTTTTAGCGCCGAGTTCAGTTTGACTTGGTCAGCGTAATCATTGATATCTTTGAACAGATTAAGCAATCGTCCGAAAATAGACAAACCGTTAGGTCAGTGCTGAGTTCATCTGCAATGTCATTTATGTAACTTAAGAATAAAACAGGGCCCATCAGTGAACCCTAAGGGACACCCGATGTTACATTTAGAATTCCTGATTTCGCGCTCTTAACTTCTACAAATTGTGTTCTATTTGTAAGATATGATTGAATCCACTTGACAAGTTCCGGTCTACACCAAGCGTAAGTAGTTTCCTAAGAAGCTCTGCATGTGGGACGCGGTCAAATGTTTTCGATAGGTCCAGGCACATTGCGTCCACCTGTCCTCTATCATTTAGAAATTTCGCGAAGTCATGGGCTGATTGGGCAAGCTGAGTTATAGTGAATAATTTTTCTCTAACGCCATGTTGATTTTTATTAAGAATCTTAGAACCCTCGAAGTACGTGAACAAGCTTTTTGATAGTACGTGTTATAGCATTTTACAGCACGTGCATGCAATTGAAATGGGCCTATAATTTTCAACATTATGTTTGTTCCCCTATTTGTGAATAGGCAGCACTCGCATCGTTAGCCAATCGGAATGTAAACTGTGCTGCAGGAGCGACGTATTAAAAATAATCAGCAAATATTTTGATACCCACTCCCATTTGCGCTTGAGGAATTTGTTTGGGATACCGTCGGGACCGGCCTACTTTTTGGTATCAATATTAAGAAGGAGTGAAAAAATGCCCTGTTCTGAGAGAAAAACATCTGACATGGCTGAAGGTTCTTGAGCACTCTCCACTCTGGCGTAAGAAAGAGAAGACTCCGGGGGAACAAACACAGAGTGGAAGTATTCATTATACACCTGAGCGACCTCTGCATGGTTGGTAATAACTTTTTCAGCAACGACGACATACTGAATATTCTCATGCGAGGAACCAAGATGACTCCATAACCTCTAGGGCAATTCCTTCATAAATTGGGTTTGCGTCTTGGAGTAATAGCTGTGTTCAATTCATCTTTAAGCATCAATGAAAGACGAAAACTTTCGGTACTATTTTTTACTTTATTCTTTCTTCGTTTTATTTTCCGTTTTAGTTGGATTAATTCACGGTTAACCCAAGCATTTCTCTCTTCTACTGTTTTGACCCGCTGTGGAACAAAGTTTTCGAGGCAAAAGTTGACTATACACTCTTAATCTGGGGCCACCTAGGGAGCCTATAGCCGTGACAAACGAGATCCAACTTGTCACGGCAAATTTTGGAGCCACTTAAAATTGCCAGCCCGTTTGCCGTCCCTTTTAGGTGGCCCCGAAATTTGCCATGACAAGTTGGATCTTGCCGGCCCGTTTTTTAGCTGGCCTGTTTTCTAGCTGGCCTGTGTACTAGGTGGCCCGTTTTCTAGGTGGCCCGTTTTCTGCTGGCTATAAAAATCTCCCGTCGTCCACTCCCCCGCATAGTATCTCGGAGGGTCCAGGACTGTGATGCACGAAGCAAAGCCAGGCGAATGAGAAGTACAAGAAAATTTCGCCGTAAAAATGAAGCTGTGACGTGGCACTGAGCCTGACATCTTCTTGTAAGACGTCATGCACATAGTCACGTCGCAACTTTATTTTTGAGTCGCAAAATATATTGGAAAAGCATTGCCAAGCTCAATTAGTGTACTTGAGCGATTCACTTCCCGAGTGCTCTAGGGAAAGTAAATATACAGGAATTGTTTCAAGGGCAAGGCCGATAGATTCTAAACATTTGAAAGAACAGTGGGTTCGCAGGTATACAATCCATTTATTTGTTTAAATTAGATGCAGAGCTGAAGATACAGGTGGTGCTTTGTTGTAATAAATACCACATTCAAACAATAAAATAGAAAAGTATATGAAAACTTGTGTCACTTGCTGAAACTTTGGTGGAAGCATGGCCGCTGCTTTCAGTTGACACACTTGGTGAACTAGGACCCGCCGCAGTTGCAGATTCGCTCTCCGAGCCAACTGTGTTGCAGTCTGCCGGAGCTTCGTGCCACAAAAAGGGGTCTCAGCGGCACGTCCGAAGGCCAGTTGCCTCTGTCATCAAGAGCATGATGCCGCTGCGATTAAGAATTTTCAGAATTTTATTATAAAAGAATAAGGGAGAGAGAACATGTCTTGTATCTTAATTACGTTTTAAAATTAGAAAATAGCTTGCTGGATGTCAGAGTCTATACAGATGTTGAGTCATCGGCCACAAACATGGCCGCTAACAAAACGTTTATTCGTGAGCTCTGCGGAAAACAAAATAAGCGAAAACAAATTCGCCAATTAGATAACCGTATTTGCTCTCGGCGGCCATGCTTGTGTTTAGTTACTGAACATTAAAAAGCAGTCTGACGTCATATGAATAGGGCTTTGGTGGCAGTTTTGCAGAATGGGAACAAAACAGTAAATTTCGACGCCACCAGGGAGGGGAGCTGAGGCTGTCCACTTACCAGGATCTACAGGTTCATGGCTATATCATACAGGCTGTGTCATGAAACACCGACTAAATCGTGTGCTCAAAAACTACAAGTCGCACATAAACAGCTATTTTTGTTTAATATGAAAATTAATAAAATTTGACGTTTGGATAATTATGGTGTCAAAGATTTTGAAAAATTAACTTTCTGTATTTAATAAATTTAAAAGTATGGTCAGGTCAGGGTAAACACCTTGCTAAACTGCGTCAAATATTGTAAAACAGATTGTTTGACTTTTTTCAAAAATATTGTTTGATACAATACATTTCCTAAATTCAGTTAGCATAATAAAAGCTTATTCTTAGAGTGTCACCAAAAAGTTATACTGCATTACTTAAGATGTAGGGAAATGGAAAGAGTCAGGCATGCTACCTCCGATAAGTTGGAAAAAGTTAGTTTCCGCCTTACACGTTTCCTAATAACACGAAGACGAAAATCTGTGCAACTTGCGGTTCGCGCAGTTACACCAACACAATTTTTTTTTCATAAATAATCAAATTTGACTTTAACTTTGTGCCTGAAATAAGATCTAACATGTATGCTTCGTTACATCATGAGCACAAACTTATAAAAAATTGGTAAGATTTCAGCGTAAGATGGTGGACAGCGACAGCTGGAATGAAGCCATCTGAGACACAGCCACCCGAGGATATTCTCTTTGCTCGGGCGTGCGTAGAACGCCTGCCTGTCTTTCTCGCTTCCGAGCGCGTACCGATTAGAGCTCAACATTCTTTAAAGCAATCAATGTGGAACCCCTTCACTGCGGACAGCAGTACTTCGTAGGCTGCGACGCGGTGGCGGAGACTGTCCTCACATGTCACGCTTTGACGTCTAGCGCAGGGACGCGAGTCTCCCTGTAGGCTCATTCACACAGAAAGAACGCTTCGGCCGACGTCGACGGTCGCGTGAGCAAAGAAGGGTGCACGCGCAAGGACATAAATGTTCCTTGTGTGGCCGTCCTCCTTTGCTCAAGGCAATCGTCGACGCCGGCCGAAACGCACGACTATATACCTCGGACGGCAAGCTGATGGGTGCGCCGTATACGCCGTGCTCCATCGGCGGACACTTCGGCTGGAGAAAAGCACTCCCCTATAAACTATTTACACCTTGTCGCTGGAAAATTCTGGTGGCCACCGTTGAGGCATAACCGGCCAGCTTTATTTGCCTCAGCTTACCTTAGGCAAACCGTAAGGGCTGCGACTGTGACCCGATAACTTTAAAAATTGTCACCCTCCACAAGTGCTTGTGCGCATCCGATCCGGCGTCAGACGCGAAGAGTCCGCTCTTATAGCTGTTGTGGTAAGTTCATGCTAAGGTGAAATGAAGTAAACCTGTTTTCCGCTTTCCAGCGGCGACGCCAGCCGGTATCCGAATAATATGGAAGGAGGTGATTTCAAACGTGCTTCTTAGATTGCAAAAAATATTGTGTATATCTACCTGTATCATCCAGGAGAGGGTCCAAGATGTCCTCTGTTAACGAGAACAAAAGTTCACTATAGTCCGTTGCAACCTAAGAACGAAGGGCGAGGGCAAAACGGGTTGGGGAGGAGGAAGCAGACGGAACGCTGGAGAAGAGAGGGGGAAACCTCCTTCTCTCTTTAGCGTTCCGTCTGCTTCTCCTCCCCGGCCCGTATTACCCTCGCCGTTCGTTCTTGGGTTGCAACAGACTATAGCTAGGAACTCTTTCAACACTTGGCTCTATTCCGTTATTAGCCAGTGAGCTACATAATTATCCAGTCGGTTGTGCTGAAGAGGACTGTGCCCGCAGTAATAGCACCAGCCAAGTTGGCCCAGAAGTGGTGATCGTGCTGGTCGTGCCGCCAGATCAGCGGGCCGTGTGAAGCCATCGAATTCACATGTTCCGTCATGGTTACATCGCCCGCCTTTCATATCCTTCGGCGTGAGCATCCTGAAGAACTAACTTACTGTCCCGCGGCTTCGGCGCACACTCTAACATAGGCTTCCATCACCATTATAAGAAAACAAACGTCACCCGCAGATGCTTCCGATTAGATTCGTACTTCGTACGTTCAAAATTCGTCGTCCTTGCACAACGAGAAGAGAAAGGATCGTTATGCGCAAGAGTGCCCGCTGGCTGCGCCCGCGGGGCACGCTGGGTGGCCGCAACTGCCGCCATCTAGCGGAGAGCAGAGTCTTTTTTTCCGCTATTACGCGCATAGCCGGCCCGTTTTTGCCGGCCCTGCACAAACGGGCCGCCAAAAATTGCAGGGCCGCTTACGGAGCCACCTGTATAGCCACTCGCACCATCAAAAAGGGAAGGGGCGAACAGCAGCCGTAATGTTGTACACAGCAACTCTGACGGGGCCGGATCAGTTCGCGGGTAAGTCCTGAAAACGTTGAACGTCACGGCTATGGCCGTGACGTTTGCCGGCCCCAGATTAGGAGTGTAGTTTTAAATCTGTTCCAGAGTGTGTCAACGTCAGTTGTTCCATCAAACGAGTACAAACACATTTCTAAATGGTACAGAACGATTACATCATCTGACTTATAAAAGTCTCTGGCGATAATAGTTGGCTTCTTCTCACGCTTTGGTGGCAGAATTTGTTTTATACAAAGCAAGACAAGTTTGTGATCAGATAGGCCATCATGTACAGAAACATCATACTCAAGGATTTCGCTCTTAATAAATACCAAATCTAAGAATGAGTGTGCAGATAGTCTAACCCTAGTTGCTTCTATACACGAACTCAACTCTGTTACGTCACGGCGCGGTGGTTGCGCGTCGGGCGCACTTCCGGTCTGGGACTGTGGGCAGAAGTCCCCATGCCAGACGTGTATTTCTGCGTTGTTTTGAAGGGAACCAGACAAAAACCTGCCTTGTCGTCAGAACGCCGCGACCGGGGCTGTACCAAAAGAGTCGAGAAAGGTTTGAAGATCCGGTTTCGCGTGCTCTTTTCGTCCGAGAACGTGGATATGTGCCGTGAAAAGGGACAACCAGACGCCGTCGGACCACGATTGCTTGGGTGGGAAGCACTTTGGGTTGAATTCACGGATACTTGTGGTAACCAGATTTATTTGTTTTGTTCCAACATGAACGCCGGAAAACCGGCAAGTTGCGCGGACCATCTGCGGACTACGTTCAGTGCGTCTTCAAGTTCAAACGGCCGCCTGATCGTTCGAACTGTCGTCTGCTCTTTGAAACGTTTCTGCTTGTCGTCAGCTCGTTTAGACGACACCGGCCCGTAGACCAAGTGGAGGCCCGGTACTTGCGATAAGAAGTAAGTGCAGGCCTCAAAAGACTTAAGTTTGAAGATTGGTAAGCAGGCTCGATGTAAACAGTGGATACAAGGATATATGTTGATCCTTGTTACCAGTGACTATCACCGACTTGTTATGCCTAATTCACTTGGTCCGATTCTGCGTGCTGTTTTCAGTATCGACGTCGATCATCTCAGCTACGGTTCGCTCGGGCTTTTGCAGCCCGAGCGTCGTCGCGACTGAAAATTGCGAGCGAAATCTCATCATGCGAATCAGGCTTTAGCGTACATTCTGCGGCATCCATGTGGAATGAATCGCCGCATGTCACATTATTCACGCGAAGTTTTGCGGTGTAACGAGCCTCGGTAATTTTGCTGAGGCCGCTCAAGTAGTCAGGCATTGCCAGGAAGACGTCAAATCAACAATAAGAACACGAAAAAGGGCAGGGGGACTCACTCCGACGCCGACAACATCGCATTTCAATGTCTTGTTTATGGGCGACGGCGAGCTTCTTGCCCACACCCTCATCGCGCATGCGCGGCGCCGGTGGCGTCCGCTAGGGGCGCTCCAGTTTGTTTGTAAACATGAGTTGGTAAATAACAGTTTGTGTAAGTTCATTACTAAATTCGGTTCCGGTTCCGCAGACAGAAAAAGCGTGAAGAGGCTTGAAATGTAAGTGAAGTCAACCGTATTTGTGTACTTTAGGAGCGGCATGTGAAGGTATTTCTGGGGAAGGCCTGACAAGTCTTGGGTCTTGTGAGCGGAATCGGTTGGAACGCTATTGTGGGTGAAAGGTCAAGTGTTCAGGGGAAGCTACTCCCGCCTCTTTCCACTTCAGCGGAGCGAAAGCTAAAGAGAAGGTCGGCCTTTTTCCACCGTCCGCTCTACTAAAGTGGGAAAAAGGTGCGAGGAGCTTCCCTAAACTTCTTAAGGGGCCATGAAATGAATTTGGGCTGGGATGAATGAATTGAGATGGAGACTTTACAAATAACATATCATTTGGTGGGCTAAAAGAAGAGGGTATCAATTAATCGAGTTAAAACGTTTTAATCGACGGAAAAGCCCGTGCGTCTGCTTTCCCGCACAACACTCGGAGAGCCAATCACCGCAACTTACGGAGGCAGCGCAGCGAATGACGATGGCGAAATATTTGTTTCGACCAAAAAACGCAGTCTGAGTTGTGACATTAAGCAATGCAAGCGTGACGTTTTGCATTGCTTGATGTCACAACTCAGACTGCGTTTTTTGGTCATAACATATGTTTCGCCATCGTCATTCGCTGAGCTGCCTCCGTAAGTTGCAGTGATTGGCTCTCCGAGTGTTGTGCGGGAAAGCAGACGCTCGGGCTTTTTTAGAGTGTATAGATCGAGTCTTGCTCAGACAGTGTGAAAGAAAGCACTGCCAAAGCTAGCGCACGAATTTTAGTGGCCCGTGAAGTCAAGTTTCAATTAAGCGCTCGCGCGTCCAGGCTTGGTAGACTTTCTTTCACACACTTTGAGCTGCGACGCTGTGTCTAGCAAGCCCTGGCCCCCTTGGTGTGTCCCCCGACGCCTGAGGAGTACCAATTCGGGGTGCGGCGACTGCAGGGCTAACTTTACAGGCCCAAAGATTCCGGATCGTGGGCCGTGACCCTGCAGTGCCCCCCGGAGTCGCCGGACAAATCGGCGCCCCCTTTTGTGCGCTGGTCGCCCACCCCATCGGCTCTACTGAGCATGATTCTTCATGTGGTCAGGCTCCCAATGCGAACGGCATGTCTGAACATAACATATGTTGGCCTGGGCGTTATAGACTCTTTCTGTAGGTAGCAATCATTCACTCTTTGGATGTTCCGTATCGTGGGAAGCCAGACGTGAAGCCTGGTTTCATGGACAGTTGACCTATATATCTCAAAGTACGTTCCTGCACACACCGTGCAGGGCATCCTTGAGTACTCTGTAGGAGAACTATTGTTACCGGGTGCAACGGACACTGTCCGCGCAAAAAAAGAAATCCGATTTCAAAACTGTACACTCTTCTGCGGGAGCACGTCCGTCCGTGCGTGTGTGCGTTTTTTGTTTAGTTTTTTTTTTTTTTTTTTAAGGAAGATATTTGGCGACGAGCTTGTTTTCAACGTCCAGTCTCAATTTTCCTCTCCCCGCGGCTGGATCACGAAAGCACGCCAAATGAACATATGCAGGCACGTCTAAACGCCCTCCTCTCTTCTCTGCAACTTAGAAACAAGAATAATAAACCAAAAACGGAGGAGTTATTAAATCGCTCGCTCCCTTTGCTCGCGCGCTCTCCTCGTTATGGCGAGATTACGTAGCTTCCCGCCAAGATCGGATCACTGAGCTGCCGGGCCTCTAGGAAAAAGGAGGAAAACAGACCTACTCCTTTTGGGGCTTGCTCATTACGAGATCGAAGCAACGGCCGCTAACAGTTTATTTGACCTACATTCCACGAACTAAGCGTTTTGCGACCTCGCCACGCAATGTGTTTATAAAAGCAATGGCGTAACTGCGTCGCACTCGCTAAATAATTATAATGCTATTACATAAGTGTTCTTCTTCTGGCTGACGATAATAGAAAACGTATATCCTCGTCTCCTCGGTCCTTCAACGAGGACACGCACCATGCTGATGACCATTATTGCAGGATAAATTAATTTCACGCTGGTACGTCTATGATTATGTACGAAAAAAAATATTTCTGTAGTAGCTCATTTACACAATCAAATGTTCAGGTATGGAGAGCGAGACAGCGCGAGCAAGCCATCGCCAGGTTTTCCTGCTTTTTTCTCTTTCCCCTCGCAACTGAAATGCTATCGCTAAAACTACTTGTGTAGTGGAATGCTCATCCGGGGCGCCAACTCTATATGCGGTAAAAGTTGGGCAAGATGCGAAAGTGTGCAGGCCAGCTGGTTAGGAATCTTTATAATCTAAACCTCCGTTATTTTATTTCTTTGGATTATAAAGTTGGGGCTCGTCATTTCTGAATTTCAGCAAATTGCATAAATCAACAATGTCGTGCTCGTGCTAACTGTATACCGCGCAGCGTATGTGCGTTCAAAATTGTCAATGCATCCGGTCAAAGACGCAAAAAGGCCAGATATTACGGCCCACAATAACGACGAAGACAAAAAAAAAAAATAGCCTTATGGTTAGACATGTCATTTCCGCTGGGACAGTCAGAACGTAAAACTCGGTCTTCCTGCGCATATTATACGTTTCTTGTAAAACCTTTGTATGGTTCTGTATAGATTTGTTCATTTGATCATCACGACAGGTTCTGAGCAAGCTCTACGGGGATGTGTTGGCATCTTTTAGAGCTATGTTTCAGGCTTTCAGATCGCTAGCTGTTTAGCGAAGCACTGCCAAGTTGTATTTTTGGATCAAGGGTAAGCCACACTGAGTCGAAAAGAGAAGAAAAACGCTAGCGATGCGGCGGTGCGTGATCACCGGAGCCGCAAATCGACGCCGGCTAGACATTTCCGCTGCTACTGAGAAATCACTTATTCATATCCTTCGGGCCTGTCTAAGCCACATCGGCGCGACGAGGCGCCGTTCCGTGTTAGCAATGACGGAACACCCCTGATATGGTTACAAACACCGGCGGGTTCTTTTTTTTTGTATTTATCCGCGTTAAAGATGAGAAATCACCGGTGTCTTGGATTTTTCACTTTCGTTCAAAACGATTCATATTTACACGTAAACATAGAAAAAGCACTTGGAATTAAAAAGAGACATAGAAACAGCAAAATACTTAGGGCGCTGTACAGGATCATTCATACCTGAATACTAGCGAGTTTGCCGTACCGCGCATCTTTGGAAGCGAAAGACCCAAGTTGTTTGGCTACTAACGTTTTTTTTTCACATATTTAATAAAATATCTATTGCAATTTAGGCGTGCAGGGTGTGCTGGTGTTCCGGAAAGGCTGGCGCTTATTCGGAGATACATGCTCTGTATTCGGTCGTGACGGGATATCGTGAAATGAGGTTAGCAAATCTAAACCGAGACGTTGGCCAAAAGGTATACCCAAGATGCTTTGCGCCGCAATACGCCGCTAGGATCGCTTCGGTTTTGCAACAGGTCTATCGAGAAAAGCTCCGTCTATTCGTCATGCGCTTGCATAACGCGAAGCGATGATTCTGGTGCAGGGACGGAGACATTAAAAAAGCGAGCTAATTGAGTTCACGTTGACAAGAAAACAAAGCCCTTAGTTGGACGTTCTCAGAGGGCCGCAGGGAGACATAGCGATCACAACAAACACACGAGCACCTCCGACTTTTGCTAAGTTACTCAAGCACCAAGGTTCATGCTGCGAGTGTAGTTACACGAGCTGCACGTGCTGGCGCCTTGAGCAGGAACTGTTCTAAAGCAATAACCTATATAACAAATTTCAACTTGCACGCGCGTTTGTCAACGCTTTATTTTTGTTATTTACTTGGAATCTTTTATACGGGGCAGGCGAGCGTGTGCAGCGCGTATACTTAAATTCCCAGCACTCTCCTTGATGCTTGGATAATTTAGCAATAGTTCTACTCGGCCCCACGAGAAAAGATGGGGGCCAATCTCGGCGCTTAGGAGGCGATGCCCGATCGAGACACTAAATAAAGCAGGCGTTGAACTTGGCCTCCAGCGAGCTGGCAAAGACGTCATTCCGATCGCGCTCCACGGCTCGCGTATACGAGACACGGGACCTCGTGGTGGACCGTCCCACCGCCGAGTCGGAGCCGAGTAATCGGATACGCGTTCGAGAGAAGCGGGGAAACGGGGGCGTTGTTGGCGAGCGCGGCGACTCACTTGTGGGACCACAGTTCACGCAGCTGCGGAAGGAGAGCCCGGACCTGGACGAGGGCACGGTGGTGGCCCCCGTGCTGCTGCGCTACTCGACGGGCTGCCACCACGTGCTGGACCTGATGCGCGACGTGGGAGCCGACGACGAGGACGACTCGGACCTGTCCGCGGGCTACCACTCGGACTCTGACCAGTCGGCCATGACGCGGCCCGCGGACGCCCACTCGACGGCCTCGTCGTCGGGCGCTGAGAGCGGCGAGCTGGCCCGGGCTCGCCAGGCGATCCTGGTACTGCAGCAGCGCCAGCGCGAGCTCCAGGACCGGCTCGCCAGCCAGGCCCAGAAGATGATCGAGCGCAGCCCGCGCTTTGAGAACCTGGCGCACTGCGAGCGCCGGCCCACGGTGCTCATCCGCAGGTACGGCAGCTTGTACGCGCAGGCACGCGTGGACACGCTCGACGCCCTGGACGCCCTGCCGCAGCTCAGGGACGCCGACGAACTCAAGACCAAGCTCCTCTTCTCGGTGGTCGTTGCGAGTGTAACCCCTCGCTCACCGGTGTCGCCCGCGAAGGCCTGAGGAAGCGCGCCGAAGGTGGGCCGTGTTCCAACACGCGTGATTCATCTCAAACGCTCTGGGACGTTCAGTTTCTTGGAGGCTTGTGCTCCATTTGTCACAGATTAGCACGCACGATGTTTTCGCCTGGAGGTTGCGGTAGCTGGGTCGATAGGAGCGTACTTTGAGTATTTATCACCCTAGGGCGAGTGCGACTCTGGTATAACCGACGCTTGTAGACTTGAAAACGGGTACTCGACAAAATATGCCGGCCCATCTCTTCCCCACAGAGCGGGCAAAGAGCAAATCGCCGCATTGTACGGAGCAAGCGTATACCTAACAAGGAAACCCGAAAAAAATATTCTAATCCCTGAATGAAACGCTATCTGGACTGAAACACGGACCTATTAAACCGTTCTGCTGCGTGTCCCAGCGCTGATGGTAGTGGCTTGCTCTGCTCATACTCCACAGTGAACTAGACAAGTGGTTCCTTTTTGCAGCGCACTGTTACGAAAAGATTGTGCAGAACAATGCAGGCGTTGGTTTCAAAGAGGGAAAACGGGGCGGCTCTCATTCGTCTTCGAACGATGGGGGTAATCGTAGATCGTGCACTTTGGATTGTAAGGTCCCTCGATGAAATTAGTGCTTGGCAATGGTCACACTAGCGAGTGCTACGCCGCCATTCGCTTCCAAGGGCCGCTCATTTCAGTGCATCGTCGCCGTTTGCTTCAAACAGGCACGAGGCACGGGCTTCGTGTTTTGGTGCATTTGACGCTACTTGTAAGACAAACACGTCAAGGTGCCTAAGGACCGAGCCCCACTAAAGCGACAAACAAAAACAACCGACACCAACAAGCCAAAAACACGTGCAGTATGCACGCGAAGGTAGCTTTGGCAGGCTTGCAATCACATCGTGCTTATACCTCACGAGCTCCTAGAGACTGCAAGCCTGCTAACCATCGCGTGTTTGAGGCTTGTCCGTGTCGGTTGTTTCTTTTTGTCGCTCCAGTGGGACTCGGGAATTACTGGATTGCGGGACTTGCGTGCGCGTGCTCAGTCCGCGCTCGAATTTGCGGCATGAGTTCTCGCTAGCAACACAAAGTTCTTGCATCTATGAAAACTTGGAAAGTCACGGGCAATGGAGAAGGACTGTTTTCGAACGACGCTCTTTATGCGCAACTTTATTTTTAGCATAAAAAAACATAATACACTCTAAGAAAAGTCCGTGCGTCTAATTTCCTGCACAACACTCGGAAAGCCAATCACCGCAACTTACGTGGGCAGCTCAGTTAATAACGATACCTAAACATAAGTTTAGACAAAATGAAAAACGCAGTCTGAGTTGTGACATTAAGCAATGCAAAACGTCACGCTTGCATTGCTTAATATCACAACTCAGACTGCGTTTTTGGTCTGAACATATGTTTCGGCATCGTCATTCGCTGAGCTGCCTCCGTAAGTTGAAGTGATTAGCTCTCCGAGTGTCGTGCGGAAAAGTAGACGCACGGGCTATTTTTAGAGTGTAGAATAACTTTTCACCGCAGGCAATGTGCATCCAACGTTCCACCAGTTCGACCGCTTTTCTCCATAGGGCGGGCTGATAGCGTAGCGAGCGCCACCGAGCGGACGCGCCACCAGGTGGTCTTGGAAGATTGTCAGCTGACTTTGATCTATTGTTGGTGACAGATTAAAGTGCTAAGGACGTTTCTGAAATCATCTGTTTTTGGTGATAACTTATCGTACGAGCTCCAAGCATCCTAGAAATCCAAGAATTATGCTTGTGCGACGTCTATTTCTCTATTGAAAATGTGGTCGAAGTTCGTGCCATGCCCCTTTCTGAGTGGCGAAAAATCTGGAGCACAGAATCCAGCGGAGGCGTCGGCGGCGTGACGACGGGCGCGCGGACAGGCTGACGCGCGTTCGTCGTCACGCCGCCGGCGCCTCCGCTGGATTCTGTGCTCCAGATTTTTCCACTCAGAAAGGGGCGTTGCACGAACTTCGATCACATTTTTAATAGAGAAATAGACGTCGCACAAGCATAACTTTTGGATTTCTAGGATGCTTGGAGCTCGTACGATAAGTGATCAGCGAGAACAGAAACGTCTTTAGTGCAACTTTAAGAGTTCAGGGAAACTCCCCCACCTATTTCCACTTTAGCAGAGAAGACGCTTGAGATGAAGTCGCCTCCTCTTCAGCGTCCGCTCTGCTAAAGGGGAAAGAGGTGGTAGGAGTTTCCCTAATCTCTTAGCCTGTCATCAGCTATAGTAACCTGGGACCAAGGTACGAGAGCGCGTGCTTGAGAGTGGATTAAAGCTGTACTCCTGTTCTCGGAAATACCACAGAAAGTTGTCTCTGAGTCAGTGTTGTACGGAACGGCGTTCCAAGGGACGACGTTCCTGGAATGCCTTCCTTTTAGGAGGAACGAAGGAACGCCGCCCTTCCATTTTGCATCGGTGGAACTGGAACGGAAACTCGTTACGTTTTTACGAAAAACAAACAAACAGACAAATCGCGTTCTTTTTTTGTTCAGTGAGGCTATTTTTATTTTATTTCTAAGTGGAGAACTTTAAAAAGTATAAAAACTATAACTTTACAAAGAGGAGAATCTCGTTAACTTTTTTGCTACTTATTTTATGGTTTATTATGTGGGGTCCTCGCTTCGTAACAGTCGGGTGCAGGCGAGCTGGTGGTCATTGATTCTTTTGTTAGTGCCCGAGACTGCGACACAACAATGCAAAACTATTAGTCGAAGGAAAAGACACAAAAGAGCGACCTCTCGAACTCAGCTACTTTTTTGCTTCCACGAACCCTCATAAACCCAGAAATATAAGGCCGACTACAGCCACCACTGAACTTCCAGAAAGAGACCTACAGTTACAACGAAAGCAAGTTGCCAGACATCGAACGTACCCTTGTAGCTCGAACATTCGTCACTTAAAAGATACACAAAAATTAACCTTTATTCCCTCTCCCCTTCTCCTCCACCTTTAAACTGAACAAGGAATCCGAGCTTTACGAAGAAGGACTGGAAGTTTTCAAGACTAACTTTCCAAAAGCCCTACATTCTTCTCCAATTGCTCGTCTTTCGGACAGCAACATCGAGAAGCAACAGTTAAGATCAAACAAAAATCTTAGATTAAAACCTGTGAGGTTGTTGTAAAACGCTGAGATTTTTAAAGGTGAATATATCAATAAATGGAACCTTGCCCACGGTTTTTATTCTCCTGGGGTCCTTCCATCACGGCATTCAAGTTCGTATGTTGCCATTTAATAGGATATATATATATATATATATATATATATATATATATATATATATATATATATATATATATATATATATATATATATATATATATATATATATATATATATATATATATATATATATATTATATAGTTTAAACTCGTTGGTTCAACAAGTTCAAACGCGGTCGTGTAGACGTGCAAGACAACCCAAGGTCAGGTCAGAGCAGCCCAACACTTCGACCGATTTGGATCATTCAGCCCGAGCTGAGAGCCTCATCATGAAGAATCGCCAAATTAAGGTGTCCGAAGTTTCTACAGAATTTAACATTTCGTACGGCATTGCTTTCACAATCATCCATGACGTTTTTGGTATGTCGAAGGTGCCACGGAACCTCTCTACGCAGGATCGGCAGAACCGCTTGCCTTCGTCAAGGAAGCTTTTGAGCATCTATGAAAGCAACCCAGAAGATTTTCTCGCCCGCCCTGTGACTTGAGATGAGACGTGGCTTTACCAGTGGGGCCCCGAAACAAAACAACAGTCTATGCAGTGGAAACATTCCGGGGTCCAACCCCTCTGAAAATATTCAAGACGCAACGCTCGGGGAAGAAAGTGATGGTGAGAGTTTCGTGGGACGCAAAAGGGTTACTACTGATTGATTATCTGGAAAACAGCAGGACAATAACAGGCGAATACTATATGCCAACGTTCTCTGCAAACTGCTTGAGGCCATCGTGGAAAAACGACGAGGATTGGTGACGAGAGGCGTCCCCCTCCTGCATGACGACGCCCCCGTTCAGAAGTCTCGCGTTGCCCAGGCTGTCATTCGAGAGTGTGCTTTCGAAGAGCTTGACCACCCGCCCTACAGTCCTGATCTGGCCCCTAGTGACTTTTTTTATTCCCGAATCTGAAAAAAATACCTAAAAGGAACAAGGTTCGATGACTTGAGTGCACTTCGCACTGCCACAGAGCAGTGGCTTAAAGGGCAACTCCGGCCAAAACTCAAAATGAAATAAATTACTGATATCGCTGTAGTGACACAAAATACGACCCCAGGCTAAATATTACGTCCGGGGTACGCCGCATTCTCAACTAATGCCGATAATTAGAATGCTACACGCCACGAGCGGCTGCTCCTTAGCGGGCGGCCAGCGGGTTGCCGATCGCTAAAGCAACATTGGGCCGTGACGTCAGTATCGTTCTCATTTTTTCCTCCGGACCGGGCGTTGCGCGGAGTGCGCTTCTGTGAGCCGCTACCACCGCTACTTCGGCTTGTAATTGGCGTGTTTAGCCGTTGCTTTTATCTGTAGCCCGTGTAGCTTCGGTATAGCCTTTTGTTTATTTGCTTGTGAGGACTCCAAGACTCGTTTTGAGTGACCTACTCGGTGCGCCCAAGACTGCACCGCTGTTCCTCGAAAGTTGCCGAGTACAATTAGTAGCGCTGTGGGCTGCTCGAAGAACCCGCTGCGCAACCCGGAGGTGCTTTTTCAGAAGTTTCCAACGGACCGGAAATTGGAGAAGGTGTGGGTGAACGCTGTTCGACGAGTAAACTTAGGACTTCGGCTTTTACGCGCCCGAGGAAAAACGAACGAAAAAACAGACGTGAAAAGCCCAGCACACGTGTGCTCGGGCTCCACTGCCCACGCCGGAAAGCCTCAAAGCTTCGTGTCTGGGACTGACCCGCAGCGCGAAAGCGAGGGGCCCCATTACTGTACGTCACTGGCAGCGCGGAGTAGAGCAACGCCGCTCCATCCACGGAGCCCCGATGACTATTCAGGCCTTGCGACGAGTATGGAGGACCACACGCACGGCTACAGCCGCCGAGTACGGCACCGAACGAGTTCACGGGTTTTCCAGTCGCTAGCTTTTGGGTATAAGCACTAACTCTTGCTACATATGCTGGATAACTACCACGTATAGACCGACACGCGGAGCGACTCTGTTTACCAACACGCCGCGAGGCCGCGCATGCGCGGTAGCTATGTGGGCAAGAGCAGCCCGGCTCTCCGTGTTTTCGCCATTGCGTTCTATGGCGTGCGCTCGTTGTTGTCGTTGTAGGGACGCTTGTATCTTTATTTGTACGTCGTATTTCCTGAGAACGTATGTCGTATCCTATGCCCGACTATTTGAGCTCGCTGCCCGAGCCTGAACGGCAGCGGTATCGAAACAAACTGTGCGGTGACGGCGGTGCCTTCGACGATCCGTATGCCGTAAACAAGGCCTGCTGGACTTCCGACGTAAAGTTGCTGCCACCGAAGTCGACGGCTCATGTCGTCGTTTATTTAGTTTTTTCGCCAAGCCAGTTCACAACCGACACGGTGCAGGCGTACAAGTCTCTCGAGGCCTACGATTACTTCGAGTCGGTTTCCGCACTGCCGGCGGGATCAGCAGTCTGTGGGTCTGCGGAAGTGTGTGTATTCATTAATTGATTAAATACACGCAGCGTCTTCAAGTCAAGGTATGATATTTTTCCTACCCTCATGACCACAAGGCATGACAAGCAGTAACGCTTTGTCCTTTCTGCAGTCTTGGCGGTAACACGTTACAAGTAACGGCGTTGCCGGTAACGCGTTACTTTTTTCAATAACGTAGTAACGAGTAACGTAGTTACGTTACTCGTTACTCCTTCCCAAGTCTTTAAGAAATTACACTTCAATTTTTTCCGTGTTTTAGGCGTCAAGCCATGTTTTTCTTGGCGTTTTTTCTCGTGAGTATTTAGGTGAAACCGTAAAACGAGATAAAGTAATTATGTTCAGTTTCTGCACGAACATAATGTTTCTTGATATATGACATGTATCGTCAAAACCGTAAAATGTGCTAAATCTTAATTTAAAAAAAGTAACGCAGAAGTAACGTGTGTTACTTTTTATCGGTAGCGGTAACGGGTTCCTTTTATTTTTAGGGAACGTAGCTCGGTAACGCGTTACTTTTATTCGCAAGTCACGAGTAACGTACTTCGTTACTTTTCTCCGGTAACGCCTACAACACTGCCGTTCTGTCGCCGATCCTCTTCTGCTGGGTAGCACGGGCGTAGCGGGCCTCTGACGAGCGCTTGGCCGATGCTTTGTGCGCGAACACACATGGGAAACAAATCCCGGTGGTCTTGATCAGGCAACGCTTTCCCTGCACATAAGCAAGCCTCGGGACGGAGATTGAAATGGAAGCCGCACTTGCCTTCAAGAACGTGTTTGCCGCACAAACGGTCGTTCGCGCGAGGCGACGATTCTTTTCGATCCACGGATATTATCCACCTTTTATGCCTTTCAGAGTCTGCCGGGAACTTGTGGAAACTCACTCCGCTACTTTTCTTGTACATTTCGGTGCAATTAACAGCAACACAGCTTCGCGGCATGCTGAAATGCTATGACGCCCATGCGAAACGTGCGCGCTTTTGCCCACACCCTGCCACACCCCCCGGCTCCGGCGCGATCGCAGCGCCGCCGCAGCTCCGTGACGTCAAGCCCGCGTGTCGGTGTATACAGAATTAAAACAAAATCAGCTTACCTCCTATCTTTAGACGGCTAGCGCAACAGAGGTAAGTGCCGCTCGGCCTGCGTACCCGTTAAACGAGAACGATCCTGACGTCACGTTCACGTTGCTGCTGATTTCCAGTGTTGCCGGGGCCTCGAGCGGACAGTTTCGGTTTTGTTGGCCGCGCCCCAAACAAAACTTTGAGGCGTCGATATCTTTAAAACTACGCACAACAACGAGAAAAAATTACACCTTGCAATTCAGGAACGCTTACTGCACTAAAAACAGTCATAATTCCAAAATCGAAAGTATGGACCGAAGTTGCCCTTAACGAGCAGGAAGATTTTTTTTTTTTTTGCAAAGTATCAAAAGCTTTTAAGGCAAATGGGAGAAGTGCATTAGTGTAAGAAAGGATTATGTTGAAAAATATTTTTTTTCTCAAAACCCTGGTAGTTTTTGTTATTTGCGAGTTGCAAAACTTTCTGATCACTTCTCGTATCTTTATGGACGTCATTTCACGGCAGTAACGGACAATGCCGCATTGCAATGGTTGGAATCCAAGCAGGACTTGACGCCATAACTTGCAAGGTGGGCAATTCAACTGCAGGAATACAACTTCTCAATTTGTCATCACAGTGGATCATCTCACCAAGATGCGTACTTTCTTTCGCGCCACCCTGTGGGAATTTCTGATGTTCAAGACTTGTAGATGGCACAGGTAAACGACGCTGAGCTAGCTAATGTACGCTCGATCCTCCAACAAAGTCCCACCGAGAGACTCAATGACACACGACGACGATTACCGGGCCTGTTGCGAGCATACAGGATTGTCGACAATATCCTGTGCCACGTAAAGAAACGACAGTCAGCAGGCACCGTCTGGCTCCCAGTTGTACCCGTAAGCATGCGGGTGGCAATACTTCAAGCATGCCATGACGCTCCAGGTGCAGGTCACCTTGGGCGAAAGAAAGACCTACACTAAGGTTGCCGCACGTTTTTGGTGGTGCGGCCTACGTCAAGACGCCGTTCGACACGTTCAGACATGCGAACACTGCCAGTTCCGGAAGACACCTACTGCTAAGTGGGACGTACCCCGTTGCCCAGTCACACCTTTAGAACATCCGTTTGAGCTAATCGGAATTGACTTGCTCGGACCTTTTCAAAATCCCAGAGCGGAAATCGTTATGTTATAGTCGCGGTTGACTACTTAACCAAATGGGTAGAGGCCCTAGAGGTGCCAGATGCTAACGCAGATTTCCTGGAGGGGTTTATTGATGTCAACATTGTTCTGAGACATGGCACGCCACGCTCAATAATCTAAGACCGTGGTACACCGTTCATGTCTCACCATTTCAGAAACTGTCTGGCGAGGCGACATTCTCCGACATCCGTGTATCATCCTCAAAGGAACGGTCTAGTTGAGAGGAACAACCGTACACTTACCGATATCTTGTCCACCTATGTAAACTCCAAGCATACTAATTGGGATAACTTGTCCCGTGCGCCATGTTCGCACGGAACGCATCACAGCAACAAACTACAAAAGAAGTACCGTTCAGACTCTTATACGGTAGTGACGTGACACTGCCTATTTATTTATTTATTTATTTATTTACCCTCAAGGCCCCGAAGGGCATTACAGAGGAGGGGGGGGGGGGAATAGGCGACAAAGGTACAGTTGTTGATACATGCAATATAATACAGTAATTAATGCACACTTGCTCAGTCACTTCAAAAATATTTACACAATGTTATAACAGTAATACAAACTAGAACATGGTTAATCAAAAACTAACAAACAAGTCATTTTTAAAATCAATAATACTGGTTATGGAGGCTATGTCAGCGGAAAGGCGATTCCAATCAGAGCTAGTGCGAGGAACAAAGGAGTTATAATAAGTGTTAGCTTGGTAATTGGGGATACCGACTTTGTACTGGTGGTCTACGCGGGATGAAACATAAGTAGGTGGCGTTAGAAGTTCACGGCGCATGAAATGGTTATTATATACTTATAAAATATTAAATCTTATGAAATAAAGTCAGGCGAAAAATGCGTCTACGGCTCATTAGTGTGGGTAAACCAAGGCTATTTTTCATTGAAGTAACACTGGATGTACGATGGTAATTAGAGAGTATGAAACGTGCTGCACGATTTTGAACCGATTCCAATGTTGCAATGATAGTGTTATGACCGGGCTTGGGGCGAACGGGACACAACGTAGCACGGACACTCAGCGTGCTTCACTTGATGAAATTCGTAGACAGGCACGGGACGCCATTCGGCGAAGTCAGACCTTGGGGTCTGTCGGAAGAGCTGCTAAGCTTCTTCCCCGATACCGAGGGCCTTATCCGAATCTTGGAACGGAGAGGGCCTGCCACCTACTACCTTGAGGACCTCACTGACGGACGACCTCCTGGAATACACCGCTGCTTTTCTGAGCATGTATCGCATCTCAAGCTATACATCCCACGAGCGCGCCAAGACCAAGTACCGTAAAGAATGTGGACATCTTTTGCAGACGGACTATGATGAAGATCACATTAACTCTATTGGTGAAAAGATTACCAACTTCGTTTCTTTGTTTTTTTTCAAGGGGAGGGAGAGAGTGCTACGATAATACAGAAAAAGAGGAGAAAGACGACGGGAACTGAGAACGGGACGGCTCGACTGAGTAACTGAGAATTATCGTTACAGTTTATATATGTATATATATATAAGCTTCGGTTGAGCTAACTAAATATGGTAATTAGTACAATACAAAAATAACGTATGTGTAACGATACGTTCCATTTTTCTTAAACGGTAACGAGAACGACTTCCTTCCTCACAGAGGGAACTTAGTAACGGCAACGCGTTCCAAAAATTCAGAAGGAACGAGGAACGAGCTTTCGTTTCTCTTTTTGAGGAACGTCTACAGCACTGCTCCGAGTGTAGTAGCTCGCTGTGCCCTTGACAGGGCTGGGCAGTAATCGCGATAGTATCTTAGAGATACTTTCGAGTATCTGTATCTCTGTATCGAGATACATTTGAAAAATGTATTTGTATCTCAGTAGTGAAATACATTTAAGATGTATCGCTTGTATCGCGATACTTTGCCAGACTTAGGTATCTCGTTACATTTGTTGTCCTTTTTAAGATAAATTTAAAAGATAAAAACATCTGTTTGGTGCAAGTTGCTTCGTAATTTATAATATGAACCCGCCCTATAACATGATTCATCTCAGTCACCGACATTTAAAAAAAAAACTGTGGTTTAAAAAAGGTTACGGGCAAGAATAACAAAATCAGCTCCTCTCACAAAGCCCTCCACTCTTTCCAATTTAGCAGAGAGAACGCTGTAAAGGAGTTGAGTGAAGAAAAAGTACGGTCCTGTTGTCCAATCTCCCCACACTATGGGTGACTCAGAAGCATTATAATACGACAGTTTGAGATGCGCCCTCACGGCAAAACAGGGTTCATTTCGGGCAGACGCCTTTTGTCAAGCATGGTACGCAGTCTTTACCGTTCTGTAACTATGTGGTTCAACGGGGGTGACATGTTTTCTTTAGCGGCATTAATGATAAATAAAGAGTTCGAGGTAAGGGGAACAGCATAAAATGGCACAAAAAAGGAGCACAAGCATAAATTACCATTCATATTCGCCACGAACTACACCCTCCCCACCTAGCACCGTTCGGGAACAGATGTATTTCTATAAGTATCTGTATCTGTATTCCGGAATACTTTTTCGCCGGTTTTGCAGAAGTATCTCAGGGATATCCCGTTGCATAAAAGACAAATGTATCTCAGTATCTGTATTTTGGGCCTTAAAACACATGTATCTCAGTATTTGTATTCCCGAATACTTTTTGGTATGTCTCTGTCGAGCCCTGGTCCTTGCTCGCGGGCTATAGACCTGCGCGCAAGGCCAACGCCGCTGGCGGTGCTTCAGTCTTTGACCTCCCAGAAAACTTCCGGTTCATAAAAGAATGAACAAAGCCCACATTAACTACCGCTGCTTGAAATGTCAATGAAACGTTTAACCACCAATTCTCTAGGTCAGGGGTCTCAAACACGCGGCCGGCGACTCTCTGGGACGCGGCCCGTAAGTGTCCTTTGGCTGCGAACTCCCGTTTCTATGCTTCGAGCGCTGCATGCGCCATAAATATTGACTTCTCGTGCATTCATTTTCACTGGAAACATAGATTTTCTCTTATGGCATTTCAACATATTTGCAACTAATTTGTTTTCTTTTAGATCGACGATTGTTTCGTCTTGCATACCGTTAAGACGCAAATATTTTCTTGTAATTCTGTTATAAAAATCTCGGCAAAGCAAAAACTACCGTGCGAAAAGAATTTCTTTCGAGATAAAATGAACTCCGATACTTCCCGAGTTAATTGAGCGACATAGTAACGATTGCGTGCTTGGTTTATAGTTATATTGAAAAATTCCAGCGCGTCGGTTGGATGGTGGTATCTTAAATCTTGTAATCACATTAGGTACAAACCCGAAGTAGTTGTATGAATAAATTAATGTGGCAATTTAGGCCACTTGGCTCATGATCGATAAGTGCCAAAAAACAAACAAACACAGGGACATGTAGACAGACAAGGAGCACCCTCTCCGTCTACCTTCTCGTCCTGAGTATTTTAGCGCATACCTACGTGAATAAATTAAGGATAAAGACGGCATTGGCAAAATATATTTTACAAAAACAAATACTTCCGAGATCCCTTCTGTAGGAAATCTTTGGGTGTCGCTAAATAACTCGGCTGCTCTGCAACGTGGAGAACCGTCTGCTGTTTCTTTTTGTCCTAATATATATCACCCCCCCCCCTTCACCCTATAACGGCCCTCGGAATCTTAAGGGTGGGCTATCAAAAAAAAAAAAATATGTTTTCGTCTTTAGCTGTGCCAGTGTCCCGCTGGCCCAATTTTGCTACTATAATATTAAAACAGAAGCTAAATTCTGAAAGGATACCAACCAAAAGACCCCTCCGGAAAAATGCGGCGCCCCCACCGCTGGACGCATTGCGACGTTCCGATGGTACGGCACCTGAGATTATCCAGGAATCGGGAAGCGAAGTTGGTTTAACATATTGTGATTTCACGCAGCGAAGTCAGAAGGAAAGCAAAACGGAATATGCAATGGCCTCTATTGAGTTCTGCTTCATTTTTTTCCCTCCGTACTCGGCTCCTAATGATAAGAGATAATAAATCGTGCACGAAACGAAAGCGTTCCAAGTCGGTACGCGCGTACAGCGGAACGGCCCCATAATTCCCCTCGTCGCAGAGATCTGGGATTTTCCGGAAAAGGCTATCGCAATTGAAGCCCCTTGATCAAATTGACGTTTCGCGTTTTCTTTCAAGTACCACCAACCATCGTTGTGCGAACGCACAGAATATGTGCCACGAGCGAGTGCACCGCCGCCATTCGCTTCCAAATACTGCACGAGCAACGAACCGCGTGCTTTGGCGCATTTGACGCTACTTGCAAGACAACCACAAACACATTGAAGGGCTTTACTTGCAATGTAGATAGCACGACACTGATAGCACAAACAAGCGATTGAAGCATTTTTCTTGTCTTCTTCTTTTCGAATTAATCGGCTGCCATCATGGGCTTCGGCCCTGACTTATGCAGTAGAGATTGGTGGTCGATCAATGCTCTCTGTGAGCAAATATGAAAAACAGAAGGCTTTAAAGTTGTGTTTGAACTCACAGTGTCGCGCAGTGTATACAATGTTCGCTCCCATAAACTTGTGTTTCGCAATATCAGAGAAGAGACAGGCAAGCTGGACAACTTTTAGCATTGTGAAAACCCGAGTGGATGGAACAAAGAGGGTGTGTGTTGTCCAGTGTATGTTCCTTAGACTCGAGGTTTTCCTAATGTCGCGTTTTGCACATGGTGTTTCCTGGCGAGTCGAACGGACCGACCCGAAAGCACCCGAAAGACCGACCAAGTGGCCGTTTCGGAGACAACTCTTTGCAATCGCGTGCGTGGCAACCATGGGTCCGCCATGTCCCCGCAGTTGGGCTTCCGGTCAGTCCAGTCCGGCGTGGCCGAGATCAAGTCCCAGGTCCGCAGACTGCTCCAGATCCCGGCACAGAGCAGCGAGCCTCGAGTCAAGGAACTGGAAGCGAGCGTCGAGGACTACCTCAGAAGTACCGTGGACGCCTTCGACGTGTCCCGCCACGTTGACGTAAGTTTGACACCCTGAGGAGAAAAAGAAGAAGATCGATTTTCGCCAGCAGGCAAAGTTTGTGACCATAATGCGATATGTTAAGGTTCGACTTGACGAACTATATATACCTGCGCGCATGTGATTGGGACACTGAAATCGCAGTTCACCATGTCGAATCTGTGCGGAAGCTCAGCATATCTCATTTCACTTTAGTGGTATATCGTTCCGATAACTCCGATCACGACCCCGACAGCGATGCATGCGTAAAGGCACCGGTTAAGTATCGGGTATCGTTATCGGAGCTAACGGAACGATCTACTAAAACTCTTTAATAATCTGTGCATCTCCATCCGCAGAAACCGTAAATAATCAAGGAACCATCAAATAATATTGCATTTAAACTTTATGCACTCTTCACAAGCCTCCACAAGTGCGTCACATTTCTACTAATATATAATAAGAAAAAAAAAACAGCATTCAAACGAACATGAATACTTTTGTTTCAACTTTCAGGTTCACAGGCCCTTCCGCCCCCACCTTCTTCCTCTGTCTCTCTCTCTCTCTCTCTCTCTTTCTAATTTTGGCAATGCACCTCACCGTATTTGCGAGGAAACTTTTGTAGCTGCGGGGTCGAATGAAGAAACGAAAGCAAGAAGTATACATATACACAACCCCGGTTGTATAAACCGCTGTCCATCGTTTTCCTTGTTTTTCGAAACCTATGAAAAGAAGAAAACAAACAAACGAAAAAGCCATTCGCCATAAATCGAGCGTCCCCGCGAAACGGCGAGAAAATAAATTCTCAGGCGCAATGTTGAAAAGTAAAACTGTCTTTAAAAAATATATATATTTGGGCAGCGACCGGCGCCGCCTCGCTTACAGTCGAATCTGGTTGTATTCGGGAAAGAAAAGAGCGAAACAACGGTGACTATATCCTGGGGTGACTGCGTCTCAGGGTGAGAAGCGGTGCAGAGCTTGACGACCTCAGTACTTTAACCGGGGTTGACTCGGAGTGGCCATATCGGGGCTCGGGAGCGGCAGCAGAACTGGGCAGAGACTCGAACCGACCTGACTGCCGGTGGGCTCTGCTCAACCAGACAAATAAAGCTCGGCAAACAGTCGACCCGCCAACTGTAACAACAACGCGGTGGCTGACGTGTTTATTTGCTCTGGCCGGCCGCGCGCAGGAGGTGTGCGCGCAGATCTGGGCCACGCTGTACGACTACCCGTGCCTGAAGGGCTGCCAGGGCCTGGCTCGCTACGTGCGGGACTGCGTGCGGCTCGCCTGGGCCCTCACGGTGCAGGGCTTCGGCATCGAGTACGAGACGCGGGTGTTCCGGCGGGACCTGACGTGCGCTTCCACACGTCCAACCACGAGTCGGATCACATCCGGACGTACCTGTGGCCGGCGCTGCTCCGCGCAGCTCCGCAGGGCGCCTGCGTTCACAAGGGAGTCGTCGTCACCTGAGCCGTGCCCGCCCGGACTCATGTGTACTCCTCGGCCTGCGGGTTTATTTATTCCTCTCCTTACTGTGTGCCAAACGCCCAATAAAGCTTGTACGTGATGACGGGGTGTGAGCCGAGTGCTTGGATTTTCTTCCATGAACGGATGTGGCCAGAGGTGCATCCGAGGAGAAGGAGATAACTCTTTTCCTTCATTGGAAAGAAGCTTATCCTTGCAAACTATAGATACGGAGGTCACGGATTAACTTTCTCTTATTTTAAGAGTTGCGTAGGCGCCATGCCAACACTGGTGTTTTCGGAGCGGCGAGCGCCTTCCTTCGTTCCAGAATCGATTCGTGCGAAAATGTTCTGGATCCACCGGAGAAGACTGCTGCACATTCTACGCTTACAGATACAAATTCAAATCTTCGAATGAACAGAAAACAAGATTACATGCGAGGGCTTCGGACTTTATTGAACGGTGAACCAAGAAAGTTTACGATATATGGGCCACACAGTGTTAGATCAGTGGAATGGTATAACACCCTGCATACGCTAACCAATCACAAAATGTTCAAGATATAACAATACCAAGGAGGGAAGAAATCCCTTCTGGAATAGCATGGAAATGAAGTCGTGGCCATTTCACGTACTAATTTGTCTCAAAAACGTCACACAGGCATCATCCGTGACCTTCCCAACGTCACACAGACATCATCATCGCTGGTGTCTTTTTGCGAAATAAGCGCATTCTGTGGACCTTCCCCTTCCAGATTCCGGCATACCAGCCGGAAGGAGGTAGGGTAGACCTCTTTCATCAGCCCTATCGGTTTCCATGTAAGCCATCGTTTGCTAGCGTCATTTTTGAGTGTTTCAGCTCCGCCGACGACCCAGCTCAAAGAGCACGATCGTTGACCGTTACAATTAACTCAAAACTACCCTCGCTCACTCCGCATTTATGGCCATTGAGGTCGTCCCAGCGTGTACATAAAGGTAATTCTCGTCATATTTACTATTTTGGTCCCAGTTTCTTTTGTTGCCGTGCACCTGTGTAGGCGCTGCTCTTCGACTACGTTTTGGAGTTATAAATATACGGTTTAATCGGCCTACACTGTAGCGAGTTTAATAAGCTGCCGACAAATTGAATGCCTTCCACGTCATGCTCTTCGTCTCGTAGGACTGGTGTCACGATCCGCCCTCTTCGAGCTTTCAGAGAACGACAACACAAATTAGTTCAACTACTGATGCCAAGAGTCAGTAATCGTTCATTACGGCGCTTCACATGAAACGACGAAGTTCCAAAGTGTAGGCTAGAAGTGATTTGAAACCAGGGTGGAAGAATATCATGATGTTTTTGAAAATATAATGTAAAGAAGATTTATTTGATATAAGTCAAATTTATTTCATTTAAATCACTGTAGCCATAAAATAGTGCATTCCAATTACTATATGTATTTTTAAACACGAGATATTGATTGATCAATCCGTCTGATCACTGAAAATAATGTAGAAGAAAAACTGTAAATTTAAAGTACCGTTTAATTAACAACTTTTCATTGAGAAACCCCGCCATAGTTGAAAAAAACAGCTTGATATTTTAGGCTAGTAAAACAGCTTTATTTGCTTTTTCATTTGCGTTCTAATTTTCTCTCAATAAAACATTACTTTTCTAGTTTTAGTTTTTTCTTTCGCGTTCTTATTTACTCGCAATAGGCCAGTCTTGTACGCGTTACTGAAAAAAGTAACCAATTACAATTGGAATCACTTGATTAAAAATGTAACTGATTACAGTAATAAATTACTGCATCACAAAAGTAATCGACAAATTACCAGAAAGTGATCGATTGCTTTTCACGTTACTTTTTTAACTTCTTATTACGAAATCAAAAATGCCTACACATGTTCAAAGTTGTTATATTTTCTTTCTTTTTGTCATTCACACACTTGTTAAAACTTCAACAGCAGTTGTCGTTCGAAGTTCTCGTCAGTCATCTTCCCACGTTTCCTGGTGAAGATGTCTGCCGCGACGCTGGAGACCCTCTCGACGGATGCGCTTGAGGGAAGGGCGGTGTTGCAGCGCACAAACACTTTGCGGTACCAGTTCCTGGTTGCGCAGTGCCTCCCTCCGACGGACGCTTCCGAATCCTCCCAGGAAGCGAAGCGCTTCTTTGTTGCGACCGCCTGTTGAAAGCGTTTCAGGTGGGGGGCAGCAAAAAGCTGCAAAATTCGTCAGTGAAAGGATTCCCCGGAGCGTCGAGCAGAGACGGCGGCCGTTGCGCAACCGTATAGCAGCGACGACTTAGCTCCTCTGCAAGAAGACGATGTAGCTCCAGGCGACGCCCTTTAGTGGTCGTCTGCAATTATATGTTTCGGGAAAGCTAAAATAATTGAGTCGAGGCGATTAACTTAATAATTGTAGCTCTTTCGGAAACATATCATTGATTACTTGTAATTGATTACAGAAAAAATAGTAACTGAAGTGCAGCGAACGTTACCGCAGAAAAAGTAATCGAAGCGTTCAGAAGTTACGATAAAATGAATTGATTGCAAGCAATCATTTACTTGTAACTCGTTGCGTACAAGTCTGAAAAGGATGGACCGTCACTGACGAACGATGTGAATGGTCGAAAGAGACCTCAACGTTCCGATTTGCGCAGACGACCACTGCTTTGTGCCCGTGTTCAACCTGATATCAATATTTCTTCCTTGATGATTCCTCGATTTCAATTCAAAACAAATGCACATAGCATCAAATGATAGACAATTGACGAATAAAAATATATATTGTTGGAATTATTTTTGCGGAAAATATTTGATTTAATTCGTTACACTTAATACCGTGTGATAAAAATCGCGATTTAAATCTTTATTTTTATCCTCCACCTTGCTTGAAACTGTCTGTAAATAAATCGAAATAGGGATAATACTGCTTCGTTTGAGATGAAGACTGCGCTTTCAAAAGATGCGGTGCGCTTGTGTTTTGCTTCGGTCTTTTCAACTCCGAAATTTGAAAACGTGCCTCGAGTGCACTGGAGACTCTATTGATATTGAGAAGAATGTCACGGAAAAACGTGTAACGCATTTCTAGGTCGGTAAATCTCGTTGTAATCGTACCAAGACTCAAGACCCGTTCACGTACTTGCTTTTGCTTAGGACCGAGTTCTTGAGCTCTCCTATGACAACACATTGGCACGCTGGCGCCATCTATGTGCTGACCTTGGAACTGCCTTTAACTAAGTTTGGCGCTATTTGCAAGATCAAATCTATCTATGAGAAGTGGTTGTTTTTTAGTGTCTCTTTTTCACGCGGGCCTTTTCTATAAGTTACGTATTCTACGTTAACAAAATAGCTCAAACGAAACCGGGGCCGGGGGTGTTCAAACGGAGGTGGGAGGACGACGCGCGTGTTCAAACCTGGGTTCAAATAATAAAAAATAAAAAAAAACTTAAAAAAACTACCGCTCCTTTTTAGATTTGCTTGTAAGTTTCTTTCTTCTGTTTTTTTCCCCACAATTTAAGTAACACGTTGAATTTGGAAACTCACCGAGTTTCCGAGGTCAAACCTGAACGGCGTGACTACGACACCAGTGTTGCAGTTATATCAATCTGCGTGTTCTTGCGCTCGCCCAGGCATAAAGGAGAGTTTGTCTTTGAGCAATGTCGCGAAGCCATACTATCAGGGAACAGGCGTTAGCGCTGCCCTTCGCACGCCAGTATTAAGCAATGCTCGCCACACGCGCCAAGTAAGGTACACGTAGTGAACGGCTGGCTCGCGTACAAGGATTCCGAACCACACCCAGATCGTTATCTGCCGCGGTCTGGATCCCCTCACAACGTCCCTTGAAATCACACACTAACGTCACACGAAAAAGAAATCCCACAAAATATCACGAATATAAAAAGAAAAGCAGCAAGGATTGTATTTCCTGCTAACTCGAACAATACCACAAATATAAATGTACCCTAGAAGTGTTCTACAATTGCTATAAGGCACAGCGATGGCAGCCGCGTTGGAATACAAAACCGAAAACCGAGGCTCAGCGCGGCGCTCATCAGCACGGCGTCCTCCAGCGGAGCGCCGCGCAGTCCCTTATCTAGCGATAGCGCGACGGACGCGTCAAAGGTCGACTTCCGGCAGGCCGCCGCCATACGACAGGTAAGTCTAAATTGCCGAAAAGAAACGACCGCATTGCTCGAACGCGTCGCCGTACTGTAACCGGACCCAGAAGGACCGCATTTTAATCTTATTGGGCCGGCGCGTGCTGCGCTGAATCCTTCTGCAATGGCCGTGCAGCGTTGTGGCCTTATCGCCAGTGTCCTGAGCCGAGCGAACGGCACGTTGTCGCGCGCGTCGCGGAGAGTATGGCGAATCCCGGCCTTTCCTATCACCGAAGAGGTTCGGATATTCGACGTAACTTTGTTGTTTCCACAAGTGGCCAAGTCGGAGTCATGGCTGTTGCGTGCGGTGCGTGTCAAATGATTCGCGCGGTTCGAGCGGTCGCCTGTCTACTCGCTGTAGCTAAGGGGCTGTCATTTTCAGTGGTCGCAGATATTCCGCTTTCCTAGCGGTCCCTCGCTCAACCTCTTGTGGTGCCTCTCGTTTCTTGACATATGGAACTATCAGGGGCGAAGAAACGTGGTAAAGCGAATTCTAAGGTAGGGATATCTCGGTATCTCAACTTGTTGTCTTGAGATATGTTTCAATTTTGTTTTGTCGCATTAACGCGCGCCCTTAATAAGGCTCTCTGTGCTGCTTTCGAGCTCCAAAAGTGTTTTTCTAGATTTGTCGCAGTGCTCGCATTTTGTACGGGCTACAACGTGGGTGAATAACACGAAATGAATGGTTTCATTCACACGTTTTATTTTTTCGCGATAGAACTGCGTTGCAACCCTGACCACGGTTCTGGCTGTTCATTTGGGGGAAGGGGGGGGGGTGGGGAGGGGACTTTGGGAATCACTTTGTTCTTCCAAACATGAACAGAGATAAACCCCGGGTACAACTATTTCTTGCGGGCGCTCATGAGTTCTGCTTTGTTCAAAGCTCCGTTCACAATTACTGCCTTATATCTGCTGCGCACACGGGCAGCTCGAATGCCATTTAGAACGAATGAAATTTCAGCGGACGGCCAATCAGCGCGCCACACTTCGGGCGTAGCGCATTCCACGCGCGACAGATTGCGAGCTGATTTGCCGATCACACAAATGTCATTCGTTGTAAATGGCATTCGAGTTTCCCGTGTGGCACGGGTATTAGTCTGAGTGCTTGAGAAGTTTCCTAGATGACGATACACAATTTAAATTACTATAAAAGGGTTTGAAAAAAGAATCGGACAAACAGCGGGACATGGAAAGCCAACGGAAAACTCGAAAGGATCTGCGCGACCAAAAGCGCCACTACGGTCGGCTTTCCACGACTGGCCAAACGTTCGCAATGATGTCTTAAAGGGCAGCTACGGTAAAAAATCTAACCTAGTTGAATGATTGATATCGGTTTATGGCACGAAATATGACCACAGCCGAAATATTACGTAAAAGTAAAGCCGCGTACTCCGCCAAAAACTGGATGCCTTTAGCAGGCGACCAGCGGTGTGCACCCGAAACGTTGTGTATTCCTTCCCATCCACGTCCTTTTTTAGTGTAGCACTAATAATATTTCTTCTGCGATTTCGTTGTTAGTAGTCAACGCAACACTCGGCTACAGCGAAACGGTGGTGCTTTTGGTTTTTATTTTTTTTCCCGTGCCTTTCCTTCGTTGTGTAAGTAGTTATTACAGTTGATACCTGCGTTTCCTATTTTTTTGTGTTTTCTTTTGGGCAATTTCCGTGGGCCTCCAGTGAATTTTTTTTTAAATATATTAGTGCACTTATGTGTAAACTATGAAATCAGGCTGTTCTGTTCGGCACTGTGGCACCCCATGAACGCAACAAATACTAACTATGGCCCTAGAAAGTAGAGTCTCCTGAGAGGAGAATGAACGCTCTGCACCACGCTACATGCAAAAGCGTCCGCCGTAGGTTCTCCGGGTTTAAATCAACCTAGTGATATTGTAAGTACCCAACCACGCAAACTGTTGTGCACAGTACACAAGTCAGGGAGCACCCACCTGCGAACAGCAGCACCGAGTTTGAAACCCACACCGCTCAATCGTATGATGCTAGTGTCACTTCCTTACCATCGATTTCCATTTCCGCGAGCAAGAAAAAGAAATATAGCGATGGAGTCACCAATGGCGTAGATAAGCCTTCCGGCACCCGGGGCCCTTAGGCCATCAGCGGGATAAATTCTGATTTCATAGACGGAAATAAGTGCAATTTCTGACTGTCAAATTGGCCGGTTTGGGTTCAAGAACGCGATGACTCCAAGCTTCCACCGTGCTGTAATCACACGCGCTCTCGAACTCGGCGTCCGCAACTGACAACAAGTAGCCAGGATCACAACTCGTGACATCAGGGTGAGGAAAATTCTGGTCAGGGGGACCATCCGAGAACTCCACCAAAGCCACTAATAACAGACACCTTCAAAACGACATTATATTACATCCACAAGACATGGGAAGCACTGTATTCCTCCAGCGCATTCGCGGCAAGAAGTTTGGGTATCACCGCCTGGTGGAATTTTTTCACAACCCAGAGTGGGGATATTTCAACTTCCTCTGCTGGTGAAAGCACGTCCAATGCCAAGCTTCTGTGCACTTTGAAAATTAAAGCACGACAGCGTGGATAGCACGTGCACTACCCATAATGAGGAAAACAAAAGCGCCCCTTGCGAGCACTGCGACGTACCGCGAATAAACTGTAAAGGCCGGTTCACACATTTGCGTTTGATCGTGTCGAGTGTACTATGATTTATTGTATAACCGCCGGCACACTAGCACCCTATAGGGGGTGGACTGGGAACTATGCCAATCTGTGTATAACTTGACTGAAGATTTTGCAGCGTTTGCTAGACTAAATCAACGCACTACTTATGTGAAATAGTCGCTTATAACTAGAGACGCCGCGAACCTCTCGAAGTTCGGGTTCGAAAGGTTCGAAGTTTTCGAACCTCGCTAAGGTTCGAACTTGTAAAGTTCACAACTTTAGAACCCCGCCGAGGTTCAAATTCGAATAATTCGAAAGCTTTGAAGTTCGAACTTTGTGGGACGTTTGTTCAGAAGTGCCAAGTTCGTCGGACTTTTAAACTCATCAGGTTCGAAAGTTCGAAAATTGTCAAATTGCTTGGCTTAATAAGTTTGAAAATGTCGAATTTCACAGCACGAAAGATCGGAAGTTCGAAAACAATCGATTTTCAAAGCGCCAAAAATTTGAAAGTTCGAAAATAGTCGTATTATCGACGTATCGAAACTTTGCGAACCCTTCGAACCCCTCGGTTCACTCTTCGAACCCCAGGTTCGGAAAAAGTTCGCGACATCTCTACTTATAACATTGTCAGAATTATTTCAAGTCCACACTGAAAGAATTAGGCATAAAACAAAAACAAGAACCGCTTAAAAAATATCGGCCGATCAGAAATGATCCAGGGCTACCCAATAGCTGGCGCCAGGCGCCAGCGGTTGCAAGGAATAACAGCACGTCACACTCTTCACGAAGAAACGCCAGTGTGTGAAGCAGGCCTTCAGGCTCCATCCTTGCACGCACACAGCGCGACGCAGATAGCACTGAACAGGCGATCGTCGCTATTATCGAGTTTTCTTACACAGCCGAAAGTGGATTAATCAGGGCTCCGGTCCGACGGTAGAAATTTAATGGGCACAAAACGGTTTCACAGCAAGGCTGTGTATGACTCGTTGGTCGGGTTTTTTAGTGTCCGTCGACAGAACAGTAGTCGCCAAAAAAACCGTCATGCGCGCCTTATCATCGCTTCGTGCGCGCCTTATCATCTATCATGTGGTTTTGACACTTGCTTCAATAAGAAAAACCACAAAACAAGTGTCAGAACCATATGATGGATGATAAGGCGCGCGCGAACAATGCGAAACACGTAGAACCCCTGCATGCGTTTCGCGGTAAAGATTGCGGTTGCATAAGCTGCCGCGGCAACGGCAGCGTATGAAATTGAAGTCTTTCATATATAAAAAAATTTGGTACAGTGCATTTACTTTTATTTCGTCAATCATATTTGGTATATACCCTCTTGCTGTTTCCAAACATGAACTTCCGCTTGCGTCCCAAGCGACTTCCGGTCGCACCGTCTTTTCAACCTGTTGAGCTTGCTTATGTCACTAGTGCTAGAAAACATAAATGCTACACGGACAACAAAGTTCGAGATTTAACGACGGCCTTCGGCGGTAAAATATTACATCTTGGAGGGGGCAAGTTGGTTTACAAGAATACTCGAAACATTTTAACAGATCTCGCATTCCTTCGTTCTTTTGGCGTTCACCTGGAGAATTGGTGGTCAAACGTGGCATCTACATTTCAAGCAGCGGTGTTAAGGTGGCCTTTGTTCATAATAAAATTAATGCAAAATTGCAAGCTAGCTGGGCAAGAATGACGAAAATAATCCCTGGAGAAGGGGAACAAAGAGGGCAAAGGACAAACAGAAATCTCCAAGCACAGCTAGGTGACTGGTGCGCGACCGAAAAAATCCACCTGGTCTGGTATCGAACCAGGGACTTCTCCATTTCCAGTGGAGCGCACTATCAACTGAGCTAACCAGGAATTAGACGTAGAGCAAATGGGTTTTATCGGCTGACACCAGTCTAACACCAATAAGGGTGAACGGCCTGCATTCTAAAGTTATGATGATAATGCAATTAATGCAAAATTGCAAACGAATTGTGACAAGATGAAGAAAATAATCATTGGAGAAGGGAAAAAGGACGAACACAAATCTCCAAAATCCGCTAGGTGACAGGTGCGCAACCGAAAAATCCGCCTGGCCGTGGAGAGGTCTCTGGTTCGATACCAGAACCTGGCGGATTTTTTCGGTCGCGCACCACTCATCTAGCTGTGTTTGGAGATTTGTGTTGGTTGACGAATAATTCAAAAATAAAAGTAAATACTCTGCACCAAACGTTTTCCAAGACAGCCAACTACCGAGCATGGGTCATGCGTTGAGCTAACGCTAGACAAGAATCTCTCTACAGTGAGAACGGAAAACCTCACAGTATACTACAGTGATCAAAAAGCAGTTATCAATCTCGTTCCAAAATAAAAGTTTTGGTACGGTACATTTTTTATTTATTTCGTCAGTCATTAGGTATACTGCAGTGGGCAATCGTTGCAGGTGATACCACAGCTTCGCTGGCCAACCACCTTCACAACGTGAATTGGAGCCCTTATGTTATAGCAAACGCCACCAGATGGTGCTCCAGTCTTTGACGTGCCAGGAAACTTCCGGTTTATAAAAAAGAGTGAACAAAGCCCACCTTAACACCGCTGCTTGAAATGTAGAGAAAACGTTTAACCACCAAATTTCAAGGTGAACGCCGAAAGAACGAAGGAGTGCGAGATCTGTTAAAATGTTTCCAGTATTCTTCTAAACCATCTTGCCTCCTCCAAGATGTAATATGGTACAGCCGAAGGCCCTCGTTGAATCTCCAACTTTATAGTGCGTGTAGCATTTATGCTTTCTAGCACTGGTGACATAAGCAAGCTCAAGAGGCTTGCAAAGACGGTGCGACCGGAAGTCGATTGCACTCTAAACAAAAAGGGTATCTTACACCCTTTTCTCCCATATTATGCATCCCAAAACTTCAGTTCGACGTACAGCGCGCTACAGCCGAACAGACGTCCCCAAATTTTATGAGGGGCTTAGTAACAGTGCGATATAACTTGTTAAATAGCTAAAGTACTACGCATCAAAGACCACAGAAATAAAACAGTGAGGTTTTGCAGTAGGGCTAAGAAAACCCTGATTATCTTTTTTGTAGTCATTAACACGTACATTAGCTATTTTACTAAGTTGTACCACACGGCTATCAATCCTCTCGTGGAAGTTAGTACCGTCAGATCGACGTCAGTGCGCTGTACGTCAAACTGAAGTTGTCGGGTGTCTATATGGAACAAAGGGTGTAAGAATACACCCTTTGTTTAGAGTGTGGGACGCAAACGGAAGTTCATGTTTGTAAACAGCAAAAGGGTCTATACAAAATGATTGACGAAAGAAAAGTAAATGCACTGTAGCAAGTGCATTTATATGAAAGACTTCGTACGCTGCCGTTGCCGCGGCAGCTTATGCAATCGCAAGCTTTACCGAGAAACGCATGCGGGAAGCGCTACGTGCTTCGCATTGTTAGCGGGGCTAGTGACGTCACTCTCCACTTCGTACTCTGCCGTTGCCGCGGCAGCTTATGCAACCGCAACCTTTACCGAGAAACGCATGCGGGGAGTGCTACGTGCTTCACATTGTTAGCGGGCGCCTTATCATCTATCATGGGGTTTTGACATTTGTTTTGTGGTTTTCTTATTGAAGCAAGTGTCAAAACCACATGATAGACTATAAGCAACGCGCGAACGATGATAACGCGCGCGCGATGGTTTTCTGTCGACTACTGTTATGTCGACGGGCTCGAAAAAAAAAACGACCAACGAGTCATATACAGCTTCGCTGTAGAACTGTTTTGTAGCCATTCAGTGTGGCCGCCGTAGGACCGGAGACTCAAAAAAATAAATCAGTGGAATCTGCTCATGTGAAGCTCTAATTTATATGGTAGAGCTTGGTTTCCGCCACCAACCTGCCTGAGTGAAATGCAAAAAAAAAAAAAAGAACTGAAAATGTTGTGTCGCGTTTGTCGCGCAATGTTACATGTTTTCCCGTGGGATCTTGGTTAGTAAAGGAGTCCGTTCTCATACTTCTTGTTGTAAAGCAGCGCCTGCAATCATTAATAAAAGCTATTTCCTTTTGACCAAACGACTCTGTTCTAACTCGCATTTCTAAAATAAAAAAATACGTAGAAGATCTGGAAAAACTGGCGAAATATTACGGAAAAATCAAATGTCTTGAGATGAAAGCTCGCCAGTGGGTGTATGCTTTTTTGCTATGTTACTTGAATTATTGTTTTAGTTCCCATTCCTAGGAGTGTCATGTGACAAATGAAGACATTGACACATTTTGACCAATTGGGCTTTGTCAGAGCCGAGCCTTTCTCAAAGCTCGTTCGGTAACTTGTTCGTTTCAGAAAGACGTCGCCATGGAGAACGATACTGACGTCAACGCTGTGAGTAAACGCAAACTCGTATTTTATGCTACTCATGAGTAGAATAACATAAGAAATTATAGTTTTTTTTCTTTAGGGGTCTGCTAATAAATTGCAAAAATAAAATGAAAAACCGATAGATAAAAACAAACTCGCACCACATAATGAAGTGTATCCACAAATTCAAGTAAAGAGGTATATATTCGAATATTGAGGTGAGGAAAATTACAGTAAATAAAACTTTTTAATAAATTTCAATCTGTGTTTGCCCCTAACGCCTGAAATTCTCCTTGCCCCCCCCCCCTCCCTCAGCAAAAACACAGCACGTCAAATGGGACACCCCTAGTTTTAAAAATGTAAAGAGTGAAGATATGTAGAAATGTTTAGAAGACCTTAATGTTAAGAAGGCGGTAGGACCCGATGGTTCGTCACCAAAAGTGTTAAAGTTTCCCCATCAGCTTTCTTACGCTACTTGCAGATTATTTTTTATGAATCGTTAGAAGAGGACTTGTCCTGCCAAATTAATGAAAATTTACGGATGTGACGCCAATTTATAAGCACGGGTCAAAACAAAACACTGAAAACTATCGTCCCATTTCGCTGAGCTGTATATATGCTGTAAGATTTTAGAGCACATTGTCTATAGTAATTTTGTGTAACATTTAGACACAAAGAGTTTTTTTTTCCTATTCAGTATGGTTTTAGAAAGGGTCTCTCATATGTGGCACAGCTTGTTAAACTTTATCATGACACGGTTTCAGCTGCTGAGAGGGGAGGTGAAACGCATGGTATTTTCATGAACTTCCGTAAAGCCTTTGACAAAGTATCTCACCCTTTATTGTTGTATAAATTAAGTTACCTTAACTTTGGTCAAACCTTTGGATTGAAAATTGTATTTGAAAGAAAACGGTGTTGGTATACATGGTGAAAAAAATCTAATTTTATTGATGTGACCTCTGGCGTGCCACAGAGGTCAGTGTTGGAGCCTTTTTTATTTCATGCGTTTATCAATGACATATCGACCGTGAGACTGTTTGCAGACGACTGTGTTTCATATAGCAGAGTAGACAGTGTTAGTGATTTTCCTCTTTTGCATCCAGATCTGAATAGGATTTCTGAGTGGTGCAAGGTTTGGGAACTATGGCTTCATGCTGATAAGTGTGTCCACTCTACTCCTAGGATGAAACGTGACTTTATCCTCGCGTGTTATTTCATTGTTGGTCAGAAATTGAATCAAAGCACTGATGTAAAGCATCTGTAGATTAATTTATCTAACACTTTTTGTTTTGATGTTCATGCCAGTTAGATCATTAAAAAAGCTGGCTGTACATTAAATTGTTCTTATCGTTATCGGCATAGCGCTAAAAAAATTAAGAGAACAGCCTATTGCTGCTCAGTGAGACCGACACGTGAATACGCGTGCGTAGTGTGGGACCTGCATCAAAAGTATCTTATAGATAAGCTGTAAAAAATTAAGAGCCGTGAAGCAAAGCTTGTCTCGGGACATTTTAGTAGAAATGACAGTGTAACAGAAATTAAAAGCATAAATGGATGGAAACCATTATTTTAAAGCAAAAAAAAAAAAGAACTGTGTTTGAAGTTTTTACCTGCTATCTTTAATAACCCGGCAGGTATTAACAAAAATCGTTATTTAGAATTACCAAACTGTGTGTCCAGTCGCATAAATCATTCGATGAAAATTTAAAAAAAACACTATTCTGTCGCGTCAAATACAAGAAATATTCACTCTTTCCTCGCACAATCACCGAGTGGAATGTATTGCCCAAGTCTGCCGTTATAAGTATTAACATGGGACCGCTTCTTTCAGGAAGGGATTCCGATTTTAAATGCACTAACATTTGTTTCGAATAGAACTAGGCTATACTTACTGTACAAAGTTTTACTTACCTGCTATAATGCTTCGACGCTGCAGGTTGTTTCCTTAAATAAATAAAGAAGTAAATAAAAGTACACTCTTAAAAATAGGGGCATTGGTTCGTACTTTTGGGGAGTAACTCCGATGTATCACTGAAAGGGATCTCCTAAAGTGGTGATAGCTGTTTTCACTTTCTCCTTTGTTAAGTCCCTTTGCGCTGAGCGCAAGGGGTTGAGCCGGGCTGAACGTTTAACGCAATCCAAACCAACGCGTTTTTGTGCGCACGTAGGCCGTGCGCTTCCCAGAAATTGCGTATTTCGTGACGTTTTTGCTGTTTCCGGTGCGCTTTCTGAGTCACAACCATGCGCGTTGGTTAGGACGGTGACGGTGCGCCTTCGGGCGAGCGGAGAGCATCTGCGCCAGACGGCGAAGAAACGCGGAGCCGGAACTAGTGCCCTCCACCGATTGGCCGGGAGAGGAGCGCCCTACTACGTCACAGCGCGTTTTCGTGCGCGTTCAGAAAAAGTTGAAATCATCCAACTTTCTTATGCGCGCCCGGAAGGCGCAAGGAATCAGCGCGACGTCACGAAATACGCAATTTCCGGGAAGCGCACGGCCTACGCGCGCACAAAAACGCGTTGGTTTGGATCGCGCTTTACGCTACGTTTCGGAACGAACGGCGCGACCACACTGACAAGCCAATCATAGGTCAAGGAGAGCTCGGCTGCGCGCGTTGCATACCGGTCGTGGTTCTGCTGTCTGCTGATAAACATGGCGTCGGTGGTGTTCGTCAATGTGGTCGCTACGGCAAAATAATAATGGTCATTGATTTGCATAAAATTTTTTACCATGCACTAAATATCCACCTGTCAGTGTTTCCGAAATATGTAATCAAAATATTCATTTTCTTTTGAGAAATGAATCTTGAAGTTTACGTGTACACCTCCGAATCACTTGCTGCCACTCTAATGGCCAAAACGAGCAGGGGCACTCGTGACGTCAAATGTTGTATCCGCGAGGGCAGACGACGCTCATTACTCCGCGACGTTGTGCGTTGTAATAATAATGAGCGTCTGTAGTTTTCCGAATTGCGTCTGGTAGGCTATTTGCGGCATGCGATGGAGGGGTTGAGGAGGGGGGATTGGTGATGGGTTGTGGGGTGCAATAGCACTGTGACATCTTATTGGTTTCTGCCCGAGACGTCTCTGCGACGGAGGTGGGTCTGAGCAGTCCGACGCGAACGCTGGCTACTAGAGTTCGCGTCGTGCTAGAGAACAGTTCACAGCTTGCTTGCAAATAGAACCTTCCATGCCATTCTGGAAGCGACATCTGGGTCCACATGTCGGCGGATCGCGAATGCAGCCTCCACGGGAGGTTCCCTCGGAGGCGATGTCGGCGGATCGAATGCGAACGGCGAATCGTTTGAAATATCGTGCTGAAAATTTAAAACACTTGCTGGTCACCGCTCGACTAAGACGAGCTCGATGAATCGTAGTCCATTATTTCCCACGAAAGATTCCGGCGGCCTTCTGATTGCTTCTGACGCTAGGCGAAACAGGTTCAAACTGCCCATGTGCTAATGTTTATACACATCTAACGTCACAACAAGATGGCGGACCTGTAAAGTTGCATATTAGTTCCGGTTTCGGATATATCGTAATTCTACGATTAAAAAAATTACACCATCTTCCCGAGGGGAACCACGGGGTGATGCGGAGCATCGCGGATCGTAATTAATTTATTTCCTTCTTGACTGATTTCTTTTGGCCGGCCGGATTTGGGCTGCGGCGGACGCGAGCGGCCGAGAAACGCTAGCACACGACAGCCGCAGAGTTGCGGGGAAAGCCCACCCCACTGGAAAGCCCTGGCGTGGCGCTGCGACCCGCGCGCCCAAAACTATCCTCCTTTCACTCCTCCGGGGGAACGCGCGCAGCGCGCTACCGCTGTTATACTCACACTGAAGGAGAGGAGACTAGAGGAGGAGAGTTGCGCATGCGCGCGCGGTGTGAGTAGAAGCGAACGCACGCGAAGTGCACGCAGCTGGTAGAGAGAGAGAGCGGAGAGAGTAACGCGCAGCTGTTGGAGAGAGGAAGGAGGAGAGAGGGATGAGGAGTGTTGCGCATGCGTAGTGTGAGTGCGGACGACGCCGACGCCGACGCCGCGGGACATAGACCCGAGCAAGAGATGCTCCGCATCTAAAATTACTGACACATTTTTGGGGAAATGTACTTGCTGCTCTAGGCTCAGTTTATCGTGCTCCTGAAGTCGCGATGATAAATCAGCACGTCCAAGAATAGAAGATCTAGGGAGCCTTCATGTGCGCTTTGCTAGGGTGTGCCACCCTTGTAATACCTCTCGCCGACAAACCAGCAGCCATTTTGGTTCTCGGCGATAATCCGTGGGGCTTATAACCCTCCCGGAAACAAGCACCTTATCTCACAAGTTCGGAGCAGCCTTGTGGAACCCATGGAGGGAGGATTAGCATTTGCGCCCTCGGAATGAAGGACCGATGGACACAAAGGCCACTTTCCGGCGCACGGGGAAACAATGAGGAACAAAATGGCGGCGGAAGAGGTGTGGGAAAGGGAAACAAGCAGTTGGCATCACTCTATTGGCCTCCGAGCGGGACCGGATTGGAGCGCTGCGATCGCTCGACCGTGACGTAGGATGGAGGATCACGTGATAAGGCCAGCTATTCCGCCTTGCTTTGGTCGGGGCCTTCGAAAGCCCTTCAATCGGTACTTTCGCATTTTTCTGTGTTTGAAGCTTGATCAGTACAGGCGTGGATCGGCTTCGGCAGCTGTCGAGCTCAGGGAGCAATGGTAAAGTACTGTTCGGGGCCGCAATGCCGCAGTTACGCGACCGACCCAAATATCAGCTACCACATCTACCCCAAGGAGAAGCATTCCAATATGATTCATAAAATGTGAACAGGCTCACCCTGCGTAACAGTACCTTTCTCATACGGCTTCAATATTATTTGAACAATGGTGTTAAAAATGTATGTACAAGTTGGCGTCACGCAATGCAAGAAGAGCTGAGTGCTAATCGACTTGAAACAGTAATTTACAGAGGTAACAGGCCATGAAATTTCACTGACTATTTTAATGCAAACATCACTCACAGCTTAGTGGTATTTAAGCAACCGGCAGCTGCATAGATGTGAGAATGTTACGTGGCTTTATTTATTTTACTTTAAAGATTGCTGATGCAAGTAGCTGCACTCGTATTAGCAAGTAATATTTTTATTTTTGTAACCTATCTGCTTATCTTGTAGGAGCCCAAATAAAACAATTCTACAACTCTAATACACCTAGCTACAGGAGAAGCATAATCTTTCTTTACTAAAAGAAAAACAGCGATGCTGTACACGAACTGTCATTGGCCTTTGAATGGTCTGATATTAGTTTATGAAATTAAATGTGGTCAACAAGCTTTAATATTCGTCGCTCGAAAATTCCGACATCGCAGAAAAGTTACAAAACCTGTGCTTCAAAAACGTAAAAAAAAAAAAAAAAATATTGCATTGTATTGATTTTGCGACTCGCGACTTGGGAAGCGAGCATGTTACCACTGAGCCACGAGAATTTGTTTTCTTTATTCCTGAGCAACGATAACAACGGGAGACGACCGATTATATTTGGAAAAGACGCTTCTCACCGTTCATCGCAAATCGCAATCTCTAAAGGCCGGTTTGAGACACTTGTGTTGCATGAGTGCAGTTCAACTGCGTTGTGTTGAGAACCGGAAGCGAGACACCGGCACTATCTGTGCTTCGTAGCGAAGCGTGGAATCCAATTCAAGGAATCATGTTTGCACGCGATATAAGCTAGTAGGAATGTCCTGGCTTCTCGCAGCCGAAACGCACTTAAACGCAACTGTCTGAGTGTCTCCAGTTGTTTCGCTCCCGGCTCTCGGCCGCGAGCTCGATCGATTTCACAGCACGCTGGCCGGTGGGTAGCATACAACCTAACCAAGCAGTGATACACGGCATGTTCCTTCACCGCATGCTTTGCAGGAGCTCGATGTGTCACCGACGTTTCTTCCATCCAGCTCGTGCGGGTATACGAAGTGAGTGCCGACGTTTGGAATACGAATCCAATGAACGTGTAGCAATCCTTATCCAGCTTCTTGATTCTACAGAACACGTGTCCCTTTCAAGAACACTTTCGCCCTCAAGCAACAGGCGGGACATTTAGTGGGCCTTGTCCACGAACGCATTGATGCTGCACAGACAGCACAACTGAAAAGGGTACACAGTTGTAACGGGGTACCGGTGAATAAGTTAAAAAAAACTGGAACCCATCCTGGGAATGATTATCTACGTTAATGCGATAGCATCGACGGTACGATTATGCGCGTTCGTGGGGCCGGCCACTCTGGGTACGCCAGCCCTCTGGCGATTCTCGTTGCTGACGCTGCAGCCTACGCACGTCTCACAGCCAGCACGTGCGTTTGTGTCACTTAGGAAGGCGAGCAAAGCACGCGCCATACGCACAAACACTCAAAATGGTACCGACCAGACTTTCGTGCTAGCGTACTTCGACGCTGGCCAGTCGGCTCAAGCGCAAGCCGGCTCAGCTCCTGTCAACACCGCGTTGTGTTGCATCGCCCAGCTCGGTGTCTACCAAGCCTAGGACTACCAGGACGCACCTTACAGCGCTGTCACAGCTACCAGTGCGCGCGCGTTCCATGCACGAGGGCTCATTCCGCTCTCGTGAGGGTGAGCACGGCCGCTACATCACCCTCTCCCGAGCGCGGGAGAGGGTGAGCTAGGGGCAGTGCTAAGCCTCACGAGAGCGGAATGAGCCCTCGTGCATGGAGCGCGCGATGGTAAAGATATAAACAGGTGTTTAGAGTGCCTTGAATTGACTGCCTTCATAGCTCTGTGGTTAGCGCGTCTGCCTGCTGATCAAAGGGTCAACGGTTCGAATCCCGCCGGCGCCGGTCTTTTTTATTTATTTATCGACCCGCGGCGTAAGAGGTTAGATAGCCAGATAGATATATAGATAGATAGATGAATGCGATGACCATACGAAAAGTGCGTAAGTATCAAGACGCTATTCGCGTAAAAAATTCGCCACACCTTCAACGGTAGGTCGCACTTCGTAAGCATTCATCGCGATTACGCGAGCAACAGCCGCCGAAAACGATCAGGTTGACCCGTACCCTCCGCCGCGCCAGTCCACGCCGCCGCGCTTCCGTGCAGCGGACTGTTATCCCTGCTCGCCGCAAGCCGGCTAACCGGCTCCCCGGAAGCATTCGTACGGTAGCCGATTTAGGAACTCGACTGGGTCGAGCGGAAGACAAACGTGGGTTAAAAGAAGCCTTAAACACCCGTGAGTATTCAAAAAGTTGAAGACCGAGACACTCCATTTCTTGACGCAGAGTGCAGGAAACGGTCACGTGATCCCTCATCCTAACGTCACTCGATAGGCCCGTTAGGTGGCGCCACGCCATGTTCTCGGGGCTATGCTAAAGCGCACATGAAGGCACTCTAAAAAGATCCATCTACTCGTGCGGCGATGTCGTGGCGGTACCTCAAGACAGCAGAAACGCTCGTGCCGTCGTCTTCGTTTACCTTGACTCGATCCAGCGGTCCTTTCTCAGCATTTGTGTCCTCGGAACCTTACCCGCATTTCTCATTTCGTGCACTCTATGCGTGTGCTCAAGGGAAGGTGCTACTGGTGCTTACTGTTTTTGAAGATGTGACTGAAGGGTGCGAATTTTCACACAATTTCATATTTCGAGAAAAGTTATTAGGGATAGCATTTTTGAACGTCTGCAACGTATATGTGATAACGAAATCATATATCTACATTGCTATATCGCCGCTAAAATTGCAGCGTCTTCTGTAATCGTAGAAAAGTCTGTGGCGAGATTTGTACCACCGTATTGGTAAAGTCATGTTAAAATCGTGATCGTCCGAAACGGCGTACGACTTTTTCATCCACTCAGGCCTGCGAGCCCTATCCTGTAAAAAGGAAAATAAATTAACCCGTGAATGGCAAGGCGTCCCCTTTTTTTTAGAGGCACCGCGAAAACAACTGACGGCGGAGGAGAAGCGGCCGCCGTGCTGACGACTCTGCGCTTGTTGCAGCGATTGCAAGAGTGTACGCGCCGCTCAGAGCTGTCGTTCCAGACGCTACGGTCACAACGGACGTAGTCGTAGCTAACGCGCTCATTGCAGATGTCTGAACCGGCCTTAAGGTTACTTCGTCATAAAAACGATAAAGCCAATTTTGGATTTTAAAAAAAATCTATTTTTAATTGGGGAGTATATTTCGTTCCCTTTGGGAGCAATCCTGACACTTTTAGGGAGGAAATTTAGAGTGCCGAGAGAGTAACTGACGGAGTAAAGTTATAACGAGGAGTAACTCTCGTCGTTATAGGGGAGCATTTTTTGGGACAACGATGTGATATTTCTACCCTGTGATGTACATTATTACCCCTTTTTCAGCTGAGAAAGGCAGTAAAATGTACGCGTGGCCTAGCATGCCTCCCTCTTCCGAAAAAGACATGTGGTGCGACTTTTATTAAGAGTAATAAGATAATTCGCACCGTGTTGCTTTTTCGAGGAGGCAGGTCTAATCCAAACGATGACGCTCACGCAAAACATTCACGCGGGCTGTAACAGCCCACATTGCTGTGTTCTGTTTTAGGAACAGGTTCCTACAGCAACCTTGAGACAAAATGTAATTCTATTTACACTCTTACACTGCGCGCGCGTATGGTGTCAAACGCTATCGTGGATAGGAACATTCAATAGAGAAATATCGTAGGTTTATTCTTCTCAGAACGGATGCAGCGATTCGCTATAGATTCTAAGTTCTAAAACTAAAACATACGACAGAAACATCTCGCTTCTATAATTTGTATGGGTTATTTATTTTGAAGCGTTGCAAGCCAGCGACGTACAGGCGCGGCTCGGATGATTGCGATGAGAAACCTCGCTTATTGCGCGCTTGGGAATCTGGGAATCGGAACAGATATCATCTCGAAACGAACCAACGAACTCGGCAGACAAAATAAACAATCTTACTTAATGGAACTCCCAGAAACCCTGAATCGGCAAGCCAGATGATAACTTTAGGCAAGATAAGCAAAGGTGCCACGGAGGGCAAACATTGGAAAAGTGTTATCTACGATTCCTTGTTGCTCAGGACGCTAGATTATTGTGCCTCATATACCTTTGCAATGTTTTGTCCCACAAGCAGAGTGTTCAACCGAAATTTTTATCGGTTCGGTTCGGGTTCGGGTTCATGGCTTTAGGTTCAGTTCCGGTTTAGTTCCGGTTTGAACCGGTTTAAACCGCTCAATTGAGAGTATATCTTCCGCGTTGTTCTGTCAATAGCATTATCTACGCCGTGAAACGATTAACTATATAGTTTTTTTCTATCGTTCGTACAATCCACTTTTACTTTCAGGTACCAGAAATATCAAATTCTGCTATTTATTTCGACACAACAGTAAAAGCAAATCAATATTAACATAGAAAACGTCATGTTTATACGACTCAACATCTCTTTGTTTACCAGAATCACATTATTTTACCTGATTCAAAATGTCGCCAAGTGTGGTAGATCGCCTAAAATATTTGTGGATTGGTACAACTTGTGTCACAGTGTGAAAAGTTAAATCGTGGTTGTTACCAACTAAGGAATTAATTACAGTGCATAAAATCATGAAATGAGCACCTCATCTTGAACTCCGGTTCATGAATATTTTAGGGCAGACAAAGAACGACGCTTCATGTTGTGGAGCTGCAAGATGCATCTTTGTTCAGCTGGTGTGTGAATAACAAAATATCGGTATACAAGAAATGTCTTTATATAAAGAACCTGTCACCCCGATTTCAAGTCAGCTCAGAAAGAATGAAGAAGTCAAGGAGAAAGTGCTCTATGATATTGGCGCAATTTTGTCAGGATCCAGTAAGTGCACAACTTATAAAACAGAAGTATAGACCTGTAGCTTCCAAGGTTAGGAAAGTGCCACTAGAGAGCAAAATAACGAAGTTTCCAAGAAAAAGAGGCCCGTGATTTTCAGCCCGGATAAATAAACCATGCATCGCAGAAAGCTTGAACTCCGTGAGAATATGACGGTAGTGGTTAGGATAGATAATAATAAATAATAATAATTTATTATTTTCCTTTATATACAAAGGAGGGAGATAGGGCAAAAAGCTGCATGGCTTGCAGCTTGACGAGGCCCTACTCCGTGTAGCAAAGCAGCAGAGACATTTCAAACAGGACAAACAAAAAACAACGTACTACACCTTATTGCATCGATTATCTACAAAAAAAGTCGTTATCACTGCTTTCCAATAGCATGTCGCGTAGCATACCCTTTGATTTTATTAGTAATGTCAATATTTTCACCTTCGAGCTCATTTAAAAGTGACGGTAGTGTATGTTTTAAAGACGTTAGTCCATAGTTCGTGCGGGAAGTAGTAACACACCAGCCCTCGCTATGTGCCTAGTTTCATACGTCTGGGTTGTTCTCTACCAAGCCCGACAGCACAGAAAGAAAAAAGTTGTTATTTTGTTTTACTGCCGTGTTGTAGAACTCCCATCAAACGATAGTTGTACAAATGATTAATTGTCACAGCTTTATGTTTACGAAAAAGCTCCTCAGAAGAATGCAAAAAATAAACATTTTCAATTATGCGAAATACTTTCTTCTGTGTTAGTAGTAGTTTTGTTAAGTTTTGTTTCGTTGTGGTTCCCCAAACCAGGTGACAGTACACGTAATGTGTGTAAATCAGAGAGTAATACAATAGCAACTTCACTCGCGCGGGAAACATAAAACGAGTTTTAGATATTATTCCTATGGCTTTGCAAACTTTCCGGTGGATATACTCAACGTGTTCAGTCCAAGAGAGTGATTCGGTAAAAATGACACCAAGAATTTTAACAGATTTTGCAACCTCTAAGGGAGATGAATTCATCGTGATATTTAAAGGCAACGATATTTTACGATTCCGTGGTCTAAACAGTACGCATTTAGTTTTGTCTGTGTTTATTTTTAGTCCATTAACTTGTGTCCATACGTATAGATTTTCAAGAACAACTGCCGCCGTACGTTCGATCTCAGAAGTTGTTTGACCTTTAATAAAAAAGAGTGGTATCATCTGCATATGAAATGAACATGACGTTTGGTGCGCATTGTTCGATATCATTTATAAATAATATAAACAACAGCGGCCCAAGTACACTCCCCTGGGGGACTCCAGTCACAATTCTTTTGGTTGCTGAATTGTAATTATTTATGCTAACAAACTGCGTACGATATTCCAAATATGATTTAAAAAGTTTCAGTCCAATTCCTCGGATGCCATAGTGCTCTAACTTTTTAATTAGTATGTTATGATTAATTAAATCAAATGCCTTAGAAAAGTCAACATACACACCTAGAATAAGCTCTTTATCCTCGATAGATTTTAGTATTTCTTCCTTTTGCATTAACAGCGCTGTTTCAGTTGAACGCTTCTTCCTAAAACCGTGTTGAAAATCGGAGAGTATGTGATGTTTTTCTAGATAACAAGAAAGTCTGTGATGCATTATTTTTTCAAGACCTTTAGAAAAGATTGATAACAAGGAAATCGGTCTATAATTTTTAAATGTGTTTCTTATCGCCTCCTTTGAATATAAGCACAACTTTCGCAACCTGCATAGCGTTTGGAAAGCAACCAGTTGAAAGGGACATGTTAAATATATACGTTAATACAGGCGCAATTATCTCAATAGCATACTTGATTACTTTGATGTCAAAGCCGTTAACGTCGTGACTCTTGCAATTTTTCAAGTTCCTGAACACGGCACAGACCTCTCTTTCGTCTGTCGGATATAAAAAGAAAGTATCCGTAAAATAACGTTTTATATAACCACAAGGACCAAGCTCACTTTCCAACACCGCAACGTCATCTGCTATGCTAACTAAGTAATTATTAAACGCATTCGACAGAGAACACCCAGATAGAGTACCTCTTCACAGGTTACTTCACTTAAATTATGTCCATTTGTATACGGATTAATTACGCTAGTAATTCTTTCCAGAGTATTCCTGCCTCTTTATTATCATCTTTTTTGAAGAGGTTTATATAATAACTGGACTTTGAACGTCTCAGTAGATTAACAAGTTTATTTCGATACGTTTTAAAAGCCTTTAAATCATCTGGGTTTCTTGTTTTCAAGAAATGCTGAAACAGACTGTTTTTTTCATCTATTTTATTCAAAAGCTTCCTTGTCATCCAAGGCTTGCGAATTCTTTTACGCTGCTTAACCGTCCTGTATGGGAAACTCTCCTCGTACAGATTTTGAAATGTCTTTAGAAAGGTTTCGTACGCGAGGTTCGCGTTTGTTTGCAAATATACTTGGTTCCAGTCAGATTACGCTTAAGGACGCTTTAAAGTTTTCTAGAGTAGTGTTTGTTATGTTTTGAATTTGAAAAGTACGCTGCGCTGAACCTTTCTTAGATTTATGAGCTTTGTGTATCAACATAAATATCGCCAAATGATCACTGATGTCGGTACTAACAGCGTTAGCGGTGATGGAGGACGCGTCATGGTTGCTAACAAAAAAATCAATGAGTGTGGACGTAGTACATGTAATTCTTGTTGCTCCGGTTGACATAATTTTAAAACCATTAAGGGCAATGACTGAATCAAGTGCTTGCCTATAAGTTGTATTTTCAAGCTTGTTGATGTTGAAATCTCCGCCAAGAAAAAGAATGTACTTGTTTTTTACTACAAAGTTTAGGAAGCCGTCAAGAAAGTTACAAAAAATTCGCCACGATTCCAGATGGTGGACGATAAACCACAGCAAATATATATGTGCCAGAGCGCAAACACAAAGAACTCAAAATCACCCGTAACTTGAGTAAATTCTGATACGAGTTCGCGTTTGTAGTCATTTTGTACAAGCAATGAAACACCACCACCTCTTTTTTTATCTCGGCGAAGTGAATAATGCTGATATCCCGGCAAAGTAAAAATGCAAGACTCATCAGTATACCAGGTTTCCGAAAGCATAATAACCGAGAAAGAAAAACCAAGACGATGAAACAATAGATGCAGATCGTCATCTTTTTCTTTGAGCTGATCGAACATTCAAGTGAAAAAAAGATAAAGAAACTGGTTGCTTCGATGCAATATAGCGTGCAAAGTCAAGCCAAGCGGAGCGATAGCAACTTGGGGCTGAGACACAAGGCGTCGAGTCATTGAAGTAGCTTTCCTTCCTGTAGCTTATCTAAAGATGGGCAATGTCGTCTTCGTTTTTGATATGAATCGCTCGTGCCCCTTCAGTTTTTCGCACAAGAACCTTTCCGCCTGTGTACCATGCGAACAGCATATCCTTTTTCTTTTGCCTGATCTTTCGCTTTTTGAAGAAGCTCCCTGTTGTGCCTTGTCAAGTTTTCTTGTATAAAAATACGTGGCATACTGTTCTTTAGGGTATTTCTTTTCTTTAGCCACGCGTCTCGGTCCTGTTGCCTGGTAAAATGAACAATAATTCCGGGGACGTTACCCTGCCTCGCGGGCAGCCTGTGGCAAGCAATATCGTTCTGTGTTATTTCGGGGACCTCGAGTTTATTAGCAACTTTGTTCAACAAGACCGTCAGGTCCTCGCCCTGCTCCGCAGACATCCCCGTGGATTTCGAGATTCAGTCGTCTACTCCTGAATTCCAGTTCGTTCATCTCCTGCAGGAGCCGCTCCTGCGTTACTCTGTTCGCTTCGTCCCTCTCCTCCAGCTCTGTCACTCTTTTTTTAAGTTCTTTGATATCTGTTTTATGACGTTTGATCTTTTTCTCAAAGTCGTCGAACTGCTTAGACATGTACTGGATGGAATGTTCCATGGTCTCTACTTTTGCGTTTAGGAGCGGCAAGCATTCCAGCTTCTGGTTGATCGACGCTAGAACAGACGCTATATTGAAGGGTGACTGCAAAGAAAAAAAGTGTATTTTTGAACAGCCTAATTGGGACAAGCATGTCACAAAACAACTTTTCCGCTAAAATAAAAATTTTTACAGCAATATTTATTGCGCGAGACTGATTTTAGTTTGCGGCTATTTCGTCCGTTTTAAATCGCCCGCCAGAAAGTTGCTATTTATTATACGTCACGTAGTGGTTGCTATACGTCACGGAGTGACGTATAGCAGCCACTCCGCGCGCGTCGAAAGAGCGGGAGTTTTAAATGTGGAGAAGTTGTGACCCCGACGAAATTTCGTTCTGTGGCGTAAATATTGCTAGAAACAATTTGTTTTTCGTGGAAGATTTGTTTTGTGACATGCTTGTCCCGATTAGGCTGTTTAAAAAAACAATTTTTTCTTTGCAGTTACCCTTTAAGTTTAGCTTGGTTGTCCTCACTGCAGCTAGCACGCGGCCGGGGACCCGCTCCTACACATTGGACAGCGCCAGGTCTTTTCTGCGGCTGCTTTTTTTTCCTTTGTAAGATTTCTCAGTGATACCCGCACATCAATAGACGCGAAAGCTTGAAAACGTAACGTTACCAGGATTCAGAAGGGAAAAAAAAAGAAAAAAAGCTCGAGGTGCACCTAAGCACTTCTTATGAGTTGTGAATGCGAAAGCATGCACGCCGCTCGTCCGCTCCCTTTTCGTCTGCTGCGTACTTTTCGTCGCCGATCAACGCGCGTGCTCCCTGGGGCACGCTGATTTTGGACGCTCCGTGTCAACGGCGCGCTGATGGACACACAGCGCCATGGGGTGAGCGGTCGTGGAAACTGACGATCGCAGCGGCCAATGGGAGCCCTGTCGACGCCGCCAGCCAATGAAACCGAAGAGATCGCCGAAACTAGATGCCGTTTTCGCGCTTCAAACTGATGACATCGGCTCGCTCCATGGGACAGTTAATGCTTTCGCATTTAAAAGATTGGGAAACACGAATTTTGTGTGAGTCGAAGTCTACAGCTAATATCGCCAGAACAAGAATAGGCATTGTGAACGCTTGTGGGGGTTATATCAGTAAAAATCACTTGTCAGCAGGAAAGATAATATTGTTTTTTTCTTCTTGCTGGAAGTTCTTTTTTTAGTGAAATAGGTACTCAGGAGCACACTGTGTTACTTTTTTTTTTGTCGATGTTAGGCTTAGGTGGACGTCGGCTCAGATAAAATTTTTATCTTTCTCAATAATCTTTTGATCCAGGTAACATTCTGAAACTTCCGCGTTCTTTCCCAATCGCTATCACGTTCTCACGGCGTTTGAGTTTTCCGCGATGCATAGTTTACTTTACTTGGGCCAAAAAAACACGGCTCTCTTTTCTCAAAAGCTAAAGCGTGTCCAAAAAAACAACAACACGTTTTTTTTGTTTTTTTGTTTCTTTAATTCAAAAAGCATCGCTGAACGCTCATTCTCCACCCAAATGTAGCGCTAAAGGTCCGAACTAGATGGCAAAGTTTCAGCACTCACCGTTATCTTATGCAAAAGCTCTGCGATTTTCTGAAACTTTCAGTGGCAACATGGGACCCATTTTCGCCCGTCTTCCGTGACTAGCGCCATAAAGCTCCATGTAGCCCGAAAGCTCGGTCTGCCGCCAGTTACCGAATTAAAATTTAAGATAATCACTTATAACTTTAATAAGATAAGGATTAGTGCTGAAACCTTGGCATCTGGTTCGAAACTCTAGCTCTATATTTTAGTGGAGAATCAGCGTTTGGCGATGCATAGTTTATTTCTGCAGTAAAAAAAACAACCTTGTAACTCTTGTTTGTGTGTGCGTGACCGGGGGGGGGGGGTCACTTTGTATTTGTATAGCATTTTTAGGTCTTTACTACGCGTCTTTCGCGCACAGCAGAAACACGCGAACGGTTAGGAGATGACAAAATAAAACAAACATTCGTCTGCTTTATAATATTTTTTTTAATTTATCGAAGAGAAAAGTTTATATCTGGATGCGAACCGAAGCTGCATCGCCGTTCATATATTTCCCTAAACTCATTATTTATCGCGGTTATCCTGCTCGTCGCCAGACTAGCGCCTGTGGCTTTCTGGGCGTTTTGCGATTTAGCGTTCTTCACACCTCCGAGCGAGTTTGCAAACCAGTATGCAGGCAGTTCGATATAAGACATGCGATATGCAAAACTGCCGTTTTAGTTCTATTTTTTTTCACGAGTTTTGATTTGAGCATTAAAAAATATACATAATTGTTTTGGCAAACCGACGTTCGCGTGCCCAGTTTCAGGCACATATACGTTTTGAATTCGAATTTTTTGAGGCGTGCCAAATGTGCTGGTCCTTATGACCGCGCCGCCGCACCCTGTACTTTCGATAATTTCGAACGTGGTTGAAACTTCGAATCCGGTTGGAAATCAGAGCTTGTTCTACGTTATGTAAGCCACCATAACCTACGTCTTGATGAGCTCGTACCGCGCCACCCGTTGGCAGCATCCGGCAGTGGCGGACGCAGGTCGAAGAAGATCTAGCTCGAGATCGGCGGCGAACAGCCCGTGGCCCAAGCACACCCCGAACGCCCGACTTGCATGCGCAGCTACGAGCATGAAGCTCGTTTGTTCCGGAAACATTCTGCGCCATCTATGAGGAAAAGCTACAAATAAATTGGGATTGAATCCCCCTTAAGGTTTTTGAAAGTTCGAGTTCAAATATATCAAATTTTTCGACAGATAGGTCGAAATATTCTAGCATTTCGAATTTATTTAAGATTCAAATCGAAAATTTCCAATATGGCGAATTTGTTTAGTTAAAGTTCGAAAAGGTCGGAAGTTTCGATTCCAAGTTTCGGGTCTGAATTTAACGGATGGAAATCAAATTCCGCAATTTCAAACCAAGTTTTCATGAATTCATCTACAAAAATAGCGCGAAATGTGCTGCACATTTTACTAAAAACGTTGCCCATTCCTCTTATGTTGTGAATATACTCCTTCATAATTGTAAAATTACCCGAGACTATTATGAAGTTACACCTAGAGTGCCTTCATACACACGCGCTTTTGCTTGAGTGGTGACATCTCAGCCCTTTTTACGCCCAATCGTTTTTTTATGCATTTTGAAGTACGCGCAATCCGGTGTCAATCAGCTCGAGCGCGTAGCTTTGGCTAATGCAGAGACGCCATTTTAGCGCCCAAGTCACGCACCGAGTGCGCGAGAGCGTCACGCGCTGAACATTCAGTGCAACAATGGATGTCTTCACCCTGAGACAGACAGACATGTAGGCACCCTAGTTACACCAGCTCACTTGCGCCCCCAACTGAGTTTTGCTGGTTAATACTCCTTCCTTGTCAGTGCTGTGGTACTGACGGTACTACCTGTATTACTCGCTATTTGTCGCAACTTATGAAGCAAGCGCGTCGAACTGGTTGAACGGTTCATCGAAAAGCTTTGAGGCAGTCAGGTGGACGTACTTCCTACTTATTTGCAAACTAGTAGCAATCCGATCAAACGTCGCCTAAATGCAATGCTGACATAAGACAACTAAATATGCAGGACAACGCATTCATATCCAGGCTTCCCGAAAATTTTAGTTGCTCTGGGCTTTTATTTTTGGCCGGATGACCCGAGGAATGGAGAAACAACTGAGCACAGGCATGCACAGCCCCCGACTCAAGTCAGGGTTGAGGAAAATGCAACCAGACTACATTAGGGGACCACCCGGCCTAATACAGCTTATCAGATCACGACTGGTCGTTATCGGGCTAACCATATTGCCGCTGCCTGGAACTTTTCTTCTTCGACGAATAGAGATATTAGCCGCTCTGAAAATGCAGCCGCTTACTAATGATAATGAAGTAAGCGCCGATTCAGTGTTCGCTGCAGCGCATCGGTGTCGCTTCTCCGCTCGCGCCATGCCTTGACGCGAGGAAATCGAGGCACTTGCGTTTAAAAACACCCAATGCTATGAAGGACGTGCTTCCAGCGAAGCGCTCCAGTTGAATTTCAAGCCTGCAGATCAGGGCTCTGTTGGCTTACAGGCAGTGTTGTAGGCGTTACCGAAAAAAAGTAACTAAATACGTTACTCGTTACTTGCAAATAAAAGTAACGCGTTACCGACCTACGTTACCTCAAAATAAAAGGAACGCGTTACCGTTACCGTTACTGATAAAAAGTAACGCACGTTACTGTTGCGTTACTTTTTATTCACGAACTAAAACATTTGCTGTTTCGACGTTTGATATGTGCGTAAGCGCCATAGCTAAAATATGTCCATGTCCACGTGGGTCCGGAGAGCCACTGACACGCTCTGTTGGCTGTCGGTCAATCGCTCAAGGCCTTCTCCGTTTTTCAAGTCCCGAAAACGGGAAAGGGAATGACACGGAGGTGTCATTCTGCTTCCCAGCGGGAAGAGAAACGCAGGCTTCGACGCAGGAATCTCCCAAATCCATCCGAAGCCGGACCTCTTTGGCCTTCCAGCCGAGGCGACGGCGGTAGCGAGGTCAGCGAGCCGCGGAGGAAACCAGTGGCAGGTGGCGTGTGACGTCAAATCTGAATGAGCACCGACGTCAAAGAAAAGTGCAGGACAGCGTCATTTTTTGACTAAGGAATTTATGACTGGGCACTTAAAAGACAAAAAAAAATTAAAATTTAATTTTTTAAAGTTTTAGGAAGTAAAGTAACGTAACGTAATTTCGTTACACGTTGCTCAAAATAAGTAACGTAAGTACGTTACCCGTTACTTCTTTGGAAAAGTAACGAGTACGTTACAACGTTACCAACAAAAGGAACGCGTTACCGGTAACGCCGTTCCTTGTAACGCGTTACCGCCAACACTGCAGTTACAGGTTACCTTGGGGCAATCTACGGAGTTTTGCGCGGGAGGTGCTCTGTGCGGAAGCTGAAAGAAAAATATGTGAGGTACGAGGCCGAAGTCACTTAAAGCGATCATTCAGCGCTTTACAAGCGCGTCGTTTGTAGCACGATCAGCTAACGGCAAGACTCTGAGTGAAATTTTAACTCCACTTCATACCTTCGCCATTTGTTATACTACAGGGTGTTCAGAGAACTCAGGCCAAATCGCTCCTGCGAAAACTACTCATCGCAACGAAAAAAGACTTCTGTCGTTTTGGTCCTGGGCCAAGGGCCCATTTAGGAAAATCAGTAAAGTTCGGGATAATTAAGTTGTTAATTATTTTTGCGTAATTAACTTTTTTAATATTGTGTATAAAGGCATGGTTTCAATTAGAAAATTTCTCAGCAACGTCGAAAAACACTAAATCAACAAATTGCAGAACGATAGAAGGCACGCGAAGCATTTTATGGCTTTCTGAAAAACCGCACAAATTCGACGGGTTTTAAGTTTCGGTTTGCTATCGGAGCGCATCTCGCCCCGACGGTACTCGCGGCCCGTGGAGAGATAGTGCAACCAACCTCTGCTGCGCTGTCATCGCGCGACGCAGCAGAGGCTGGTTGCACTATCTTCCACGGGGCGCAGTGCCGCCGGGGCCGAGATGCGCTCCGATAGCAAACCGAAACTTAAAACCCGTCCAATTTGAGGTTTTTTCAGAAAGCCATAAAATGCTTCTCGTGCCTTCTATCGTTTTGCAATTTGTTGATTTAATGTTTTTCGATGATGCTGAGCAATTTTCTAATTGAAACCATGCCCTTAAACACAATATTAAAAAAGTTAATTACGCTAAAATAATCAAAAACTTAATTATCCCAGACTTTAATAATTTTCCTAAATAGGACCCTGGCCCAAGACCAAAACGACACAAGCCTTTTTTCGTTGCGATGAGTAGTTTTCGCAGGAGCGATTTGGCCTGATTTCCTGAAACACCCTGTATATGTGTTGCCTGGACCCTATAGGGGTGAACTTGTTTCGAACTTAGTAGAAGATTTTGTTCATAAGTGCGAATTTCGTCGAACTTTTGAACTCATCAGGTTAGAAAGTTCGAAAATTGTCGAATTTATTAGCTTAATAAGTTCGAAAATATCGAATTTCAGATCGCCAAATATCGAATGTTCGAAAATCGTCGATATTTTTTATGTAATAGTTCGACATTCGAATTTTACAAACCCTTAAAGCCAGCCCCTCGGTTTGGCATTCAAATCTCAGGTTCGCGAAAAGTTCGCGGCATCTCTAGAAACAAGACGCACTTTGGAAGGAGCTCGGGCGCCGAGGCCTGCCAGCCATTAACTGGAGAAAATCGATCCCCGAGTCTGGAATTACCCATCCCTTCGAACAGACGCTTCGGCCCGTCTTCGCATGACAAAAGATAGAGCGTGCTTTCACTCTTCGCCGTCACGCACACTACAGCAAGGAGTGCAAACTGTGCTCCCTTTTATACCATAGCCTGGAACACTACCAAGGCTGCGCGCTCATTGCAAGGTCAATGCACTGGAAGGCGGAGTGATCTCACAAGGTATGCCACAGCAAAATCAATATCCAAAGCTCAGAACCCGCGCTTGTAGCCTTTTTTCACTGTGTATACCATTAACAAAACACGAAGGGAGTGACGCTGGTAGGAAGTACTGGAATGGAACATTCGGCAAGCTTCAGAGGCCAGATTCATAAAAAACCTCTTACCTACGACAACTTAGCTACGAAGTTCGTAAAGTTACGATCATCGTAAGATGAGGCGAAAACGGCATTCACAAACGCGTTCTTAAGTGAGAGGAGGAAAGTTACGACCTCCTACAGAGAAACGACGACTTCCGGTGCTGTTGCTATGGCGACGGCGTCTTCGGCAACACGAACAACCAATCGGAGAGCTCGGCATAGTTCGGAGCACGTGGATTTTTAATAACAAACACAGGCTAACTACACGTTGATAGTCATCTCGGTGTATGTCCTGTCCTGTCTATGTGCAAATGTTTAGTGTTCAAGCTGTTTCTCATAAACACAGATGGCCTTTCCACCACCACTTGTCTGGGGTTCGTGTCCGTGCAGTGATAAATCGACGCTAACACGATTTAAACGCTTCGTTGACTGCTACGAACTCGATCGCTACGAAGTCAACACAACTGTCATCGTTGGTAAAAGCCCCGTGCCAGTCGTTTGCAAAGCGACGTAGAGAGAAACAAACCGCCGCGGCGTTTTTCGCGGCCTCGGAAATGCAGGAGCGAGCCGACGTTACAAAAGATACGTTTGAACTACGAACTACGAGAGTGTCAGCAAGAGTCGCGCAAATACCTGTTCACACTCGGAGCGGACGCGCGCGTTTGATCGAAGTGCTGGATTCGCTCTATTAGACCGCGCCTTGGAAGCGCTTCGGGGCCGATCTTTTACGATTGCAACTCGATACTGACGTGACACTCGGCAAAGAAAGGTTGGACCGTCATCGCGTAGCTCCCACGAACTGTTATAGCTCGACAGTGACGTAGCGTCGTGTCAGAATAAAAATGGCATACTAATAACAAAGTGTACATACCGTGTTGCGAAGGTAATCCACACGGCGTTTATTTGAGCTCTATATCACACAAAACAAGGCGATAGAATCAATGAGAGTCCCTTTCCGACGACAGCGTTCGTCACCGCTGCCTCAGAAAACAAGGAGATCGAGATGACAAGGGGAAGAGATTGCCCTCTGAAATTAAGTTCAGCGATCAAACTATTCACACGGGAAGGGTCCACAAGGGTCGCGCGGGCATATTCCATTCAGCAAGCCAGCCGGTCGTGGGCAGACGGTCCTGGCCAAGGACCGTCGAAGTGCCTACTAGGCCTATATTTTGCCGAGATCGCTTGGTCGGTGGGATCGTTGCCTTTGTTGCTTTTCCCGGGTGTTTGCGGATCCAGCGTTCATGTTCGTCCTGGTCGATTTCAAGTTCATTTTCCTTTTTCTTGCTGCTTGAAGTCGGGACCCGTGAGAAGAGCACGTAGAAAAATAAATGTCCGTTGGTTGTCGCGACCGAGTAACTGAGCAACACTGTCGGCCATGTTGATTTGATCGTAAAAAGTGCGTAAGACAGCTTCGGAGCTGTCGTAGGATTCTGTCGTAACCTGCGCAAAAGTTACGACAATTTCGTTTCGAGAATACGGATTTTCTCTCAAATTTGTCGTACGCACTTTTTTCGTCGTAAGTTCGCTTTGAGAATCTGGCCTCTGAGTAGCAGCGGACGTTCCGCTGAGATCTTCAGGGCCCTAAAGAGGCCGTCTCCTAACAAAACGTCGGGCGCCATGCACCTGGAGAATCATACTTCTTTAAAACAATATACATCGCCTTCTCTCCGCCTAAGGTATGAGTACGAGATGATTGTATCAGGTTCTATAAAAATTAGTGGATGAACAAAGGGATCTGTTTACTGCGTGGAGGTTGCCAGTCAAGACAAATGTGGGTTTCACAATACTTCACGAAAATTTGAAAAGTGAAGATGGTTCCTCATTATTTTGACGACACTGCCGGGTCCTCTATCTCGGAAATGCTATATCAAGTATTCAGATATGTTAGCTAGCGCGAGTAATGGGTAAAGTAACTTACGCCTGCCAAAGACAACGGCCGCGATGATGTGGAATAAACCTGGTGGAAGTTGGTTTTTAACACGCTCTCAGCAACACCGAATAAAAGAGTAATGGCGGCGAGAGAATACATCCTATTTGCAGAGAGTTTTAAGTGTTTTCTTCTTTAAAAAAAAAGTCATAATTGTCGAACACTACAAAATTCTATCATTTCGTGGTCCCTTTAAAAACTGCCAGTACGCACACTCTCCAAGCATTCAATAATGGAAACATTCGATTCCAGTTGAACCGCAACAAGGTGTGTAGTTGGGCTAGTTCGATGGTCACGTTGAAATGACATTAAAACAGCGCCTAGTTGAACCATAGGGATTCCTCGCATTCTAACTTTGTTATCCTCAAATATGCAGCCCCTACACCTGTCACAAGGGGCATCGGCCAGAAGGAGGACCTGTAGACTTTCTGTCGTCGGCTGCGCATTTGAGGTGAGATCAAAGGCTCGTTGATGTCACTGCTCGAACTCGTAAAACACTCTGTCACAAATCTCTGAACCCCCTAACTAAATGCCTGCATGATTACTTCTTTGTGGAACACTAAGAATGTGAATCATTGCTGCGTATACCGACGCAGTACAACCAACCTTCTTATAAAAAACAATTGCCGGGTAAGTAAATCGGGTTTTCCTTGAAAGGGACGCAATTTCAAGACGAGAAATCCAATCAACGGTTGTGCCACTTGCAATTAGCAAAGCAGCTGCTAGAAGGTATGGGACGTTGCAGTACTATTTAACTAAACGAATCGCATGGCGATAATAAGCCATGACACTGCGAGTTTGGTGTGTAAACGAGCGTGTTCACCTCTGATCTGGTCCATCTATAGAAACAACAACTCGTAATGTTTTATGTGCTTCATCTCAAAGCCACGTTTTCAGTGAAACAAAGATAGGTGACCAAAAATTTGTCAGAGACACTTAAGACTGCTTACGTGTAGGAATGCTTTCGCATTCCTACACGGAGCGTATTTCTACAAGCAGCGCGCCACGTCTTCCTATCGCACATGGCGCTCTGCCGGTGACATCACGCTCCCCCACTGCGCCGGCGCGGCGAACCCCGCCGGCTCACCGCATTCCGTGACGATGCATCTGCGTTGCTGTGCTTTTCTTTGTGTTTCATTTCTGAGGCGCGTCCGCTTCAGAGCCGTTTATACGGAGAGAATTTGACCAGTGGGCGGAGCTTGTTGCCCGCTAGAACGAGCGGATTTCGCGATAACACAAAATGGCGTTACTTATTTGTCCCGTTTATACCTAAGAAATCGCATAGAGCTCCTATGAGTCAAAGCCACAAAATGGCGGACCGAAGTAGTCATCCCCCGGTTGTCAGACTACGCTGCTGTGGTTGCCAGACTGTCAAAATCTCTTTGAAAGGTTCAAACTCTCTCAGTATAAACGGCTCTGGTCCGCTCTGACCTTGAGCGCCCCCGTCGGCTTCCGTGACGAAGCATCTGCGTGGCAGTGCTTTCCTTTGCGTTTTATTTCTGAACGCGCATGCTTGATGACTTGCATTTAGGTGCCGTTTCGCTCAGCCAATGGGCATTTAGGTACCGTTACACTCCGCCAATGGGACTAGGTGCCGTTTTTCGCGGTTACAGACAACGCCGGCTGCGCTCCATGGGACAGTTAATGCTTTCGGATATATAATTAAGCTGCCATAAACTCTATAGTAACTTTTAGCTTAAAAAGAGCAGCGTGGCTGCTAGTTCATCTAATTATGACTGGCCTAATTTCAACATCACTGCATCGCCTTCTTAGCACAGGAACGAATATCCTAGTGATGAATGCCGCCTTAATTTCCCACTACCTGTCGCACATATATATATAGATCAAGAGCAACGGGAATGCAGCTTATTACAATTGCCACACTTTAAGCACCAGTCTCTTTTTAGCTGAAAAAATGTCCGCTTGCTGTACACTTTTTATCGCAGGGAACACACGAGGAACTGGAGCAACACGAGACGCTCGAGAGCCACATGAACTTCATCCTGTCCTACACCGAGGTGAGCGGCGGCTGTGGCCGGTGTGGCAGAAAACAACAAGAACCCTTGGATTTGACTTCCAGAGAGCCAACGGGTCCATCCGAACAGTTCAGGAGGCGCTGGCAGAAAGCCACCAGGAAAAGCTAGAGCTTCAGAGCGGCTTCAACGCCATCAAGGAGCAAATGAACCTAGTGCTACGAGAACACCAGGTCCTCAAAGACCAGGTGCGGTTGCTTACATCGAAGCTGAACGAAGAACAGCGCCACTGGCAGAGGATATCCGTGAGTTGATCATCCCACGTCCTCCCAATCTGATGGAATACTCTGGAAGTTCCAGCTCAATTCTGCCCCTTTACGTTCTCTTTTTGCACATACAATATGCCCTGCATCCGTGTCTTGTCCAGACATAATAGATGCAGATAAACGGCCAAAATCTGGGAGACTGTGGTAATGACGAAGCGCGTACCAACTCCGCAGCACGCGGTGGACGTGCAATTGGAAGAGGCCATCTCACGCTCCTGGACCCAGGGGAAGTTCATGTGGCGCATCCATCCATACAGCCGTCTAAAGCTTCAGCAGCAGAATGAAGACATTGCCCGGGTAGTGAGCCCGGCGTTTTACACTGGCGTGCCCGGCTACAAGCTGAGACTCATGGCGGACCTCAATGGCTACGGAGAAGGCAGGGGCAGCCATTTGTCCCTCTTCTTGCAGGCGAGTCGGCCATTTGGTTTGTCTTCCGCTTTTCGTTTTCCCCCGATTTTATCAGCCCTGATACAAGCGGAAGCAGTGCTCGAAACGGGACTACGAAACAAAGGGTCTTTTAAAAAAAACAACCTGGGTGGTTGTAGGAACCCGTTGCATTGTTTGCTAAAGAAACAAGGTGTGTTGTTTCTCAATTGTTTCCTTAATTGTTGCAAAATTTAAGAAAAATGTTAAATAAAAAAAAACGATCTGCTTAAAAAAATGTGTATGGTGAAACTTTCAATTGATGAATGCCTTGTAATTCTGCCGGTTTCGCAAGTTATCAAATATACAATTCTGAGGGTACCGGAAACTTACTTCCGCGAGTTGAAAGATTTCGAGAAGGTATAAAGCTAAAAACGCTTGGGTCGCAATTCTGTCAAACGTCGAGAACAGAGTATGAATTGTTTTACAGCCCTACATAATGCAATTAGTTTTTGAATTTACCTATATTTTCCTTCTGGTAACGCAATACTTTATAATTGAAAATAGGTTTCCTATTTTCAAATATTTCCAGTTTCCAACTGAACTGTGATATTATGCCCGCCTTATTAATTAGATGTCTCGGTGATATAATTAATTTCGAACTGAAACGAAGCTGCATCCTTATTTGTTTATTCACTTCAAATACCCTCAGTGTAACGAGGGTATTGCAGAGGGGAGTGGGGTGACAGGTATATAAACAAGAGACAAGAAACAACAACAAATTCTAAGAATTCAAATTAGTAGTTATTATTAAATTACTGAAATATTCAATACCGATGTTTCATGTCGGGGATTAAATTGGAGCGATAGAAACTATTGATTTCCTTTCGGTCACTTCAAAGGCCTGCCACAATAACGCAGCTTTCAAGTGACATGGGAAACACGATACCACTGTTTGATTGATGGAACACTATCCCAATAATTGTCACTGACGACTCTCTATGAACGCAGATAATGCAAGGAAAGTTTGACAGCGTCATGGACTGGCCCTGCAAGAACGAGGTGGGTGTATTAGAACTTCTTGTTTTCTTATTTTAGGCCAGTTTGTTTTTAAGTATTTTTTGCTTTGTGAAATGTTCTCCACCATGTGCGTTTTTCTTTCTTGTACGTCATAGCACATGCTGCGCGTCGTCGACCAGTCTGCACGAGGAATGCATTACGACAAGCTCCAATTGTTCCGCAACATCCCTTCAAAGAATAAGCACATCATGTGTCGTCCTTTTGAGGAGTGCAATGTGCCCATCGGCTTCCACACCATGATCGCGTTGCAGGATCTCGAGAACGAGCGCAACGGATACCTCAGAAACGATACCGTAATCATCGCGTATAGGTGCAAGATATAAGTTTTTGCACTCATAGGACTATATATTATATAAAGCACACTGATGGCCTAACAAAAAAAAAAAATCCATGCACCTTTTTACCTTTACTTGACCACCGCCACGAAAATGTGCGTTGAAAACGACAGGTACTCTAAAAAAATCCGTTCTTGAAAGGTTCTCAGACGGCCCAAGAACTTTTTCAGCTCGTGAATAACGGTTTCGCCTCAAGCACTATCGCCCCCTGGCGCGCTAGAACGGCAGCTGGGCGATGAAGATCTGTGCTGTAAAAGAACTTGTTGTTGGGCTGGTTGGTGTTGACTGTATTGAACTATGGTAAAGCGCTAAAAGACGTACACAAGATAGAAGACAAACACGCCCGTGTTTGTCTTCTATCTTGTGTACGTCTTTTTAGCGCTTTTAACCATGGTTCAATACGATGAAGATCTCTTTGCATCTAAAAAGGAGCTTGAAAGAACCCTTTATAGGTTTTTCAAGAAGAACCCTTTTAGGGCGCTTAAAAGAACTTTTTGGGGTGCAAAATATGGACAAGCCGAAGACTCCCAAAGAGTTCTTCTACGACCAGATTTCTTTTGTGTTACCCACACTAAAAATATTTGGTCGTAAAAGAACTTTAAGCCGGGGTCCCACTGCCCATACATCATCATACATAAGACAGTCTGCAAACACGAGTCATTGCAATATCCGTGGTTGGAATGCCACCTGCCAATCTTTATATTCAGACTTAATGCCATGCGGCATTCGGATCTGGCGGTGACTCGCGTTCGAATCATGTATGCATGCGGTTCTTTGTATGATGAACAAGCAGTGTGATCCCGGCTTTAGGGGTTCTTCGGCTTGTCCATATTTTACACCCTAAAATTTTCTTTTAAGCACTCCCTGAATGGGTTCTTCGTAAAAAACCTATAAGGGTTCTTTTAGGCCCCTTTTTATGAGAAAGAGTTCTTCATCCCCCAGTTGCCTTTCTAGTGCGCCAGGGGGCGATAGTGCTTGAGGCGAAAGCGTTCTTCACGAGCTGAAAGAGTTCTTAGGGCGTCAAAAAACCTTTCAGTGACGGTTTTTTTTTAATTTCTTTTTTAGAGGGCAGTGTTTTAGACTGAAGTGTTTTAGAGTGCAGTGCAGTGCAGTGCATAAAAAATATGATTTAGTTTCCTACAACCACTCCGGAGAAACATTCTGCTCTCTCTTTCTATCAATATTTACTATCTAGCTTTCTGTTTTCCGAAGCAATATCGCCTTCCACATAAGAATTACGACATTACATGAGTGTTCCTGTCTTCCCAGATGTACTCTTCCTCTTCAAACTGATTGCAGCTTTTGATGTGTGACTATAGGGGTTTTTCACTGGATGCCATATTTGAGTGCGCTGCTCAAAGCGCATGCTCAGATCAGAATGGGCTCATATTAATAGGCTGCTATGACCCGTAACCTTGATGGTGTGGAATGCACGTTGCAAAAGAGCCGTGGAAGCTCACCATCAGCACGCGCTCTGCAGTCGTGCACACAGCTATGGCAGCCAATGAATACTCCCTGTTGACAGATTGTTGGATATCTGTGCCTCTGGTCAAGACGTTTCCCCCATTCATTTTAGAGGACAGAACTCCCGCTGTATACTGCCGTTGAACCTGATGAATATCAGACCGAACGTAGGGTGCCTCAAGGTCCTTCTGTTTAGGGTGACGCCATCCTTTGTAGTACCCGATGCAGACAGCACACGTTCACAGGAAAAATACAAATAAATCGTTCAAAACAAAATGTCGCCGTAGCACACTCAGCGCCACGAGCGCATGCAGGGCCACGCTCTTTCACGCGCTTCAGAAGAAAAGTAAGCGTTCGGAACAAAATGGCCAGATGTCATCACGCTAAGCAAAGCGCACATGAAGGCACCGTAATCGAACCCATCGCCGGCAGAGATCGAGTACTATATACTCAAACAGGGTTGACGTCGGGCAGACTCGCCGAGCTTCGATATGTCTCAGGGCGCTCGAGCAAAACACGATCTGTAGTGGACGGAGAAATAAAAGGCTCAATAGCATGACCTACCCTTGCGAAAGAACGTCGAAGCATGCACGACACCGCCCAAGCGAAGCTGAACGACGCACTAAAATGGTTCGTATCGCAAGATATGTAAAAAGGCAGCGAGGTAAGCCAACACCACCTAGAATAATCAAAGCCTGTGCACTAGAAGTTTCACCTTACCCCAATTAGATAAAGGAAGACACAGATAGGATACGAGTGCTGCGTAATTGCTTGGCTGGGCCTCGCGTCAAATCAACGAGTCGAAAGACGATCGTCATCGTGTTCAGTTGCTGAGTTGGCGCCATCCGACTGTGATGAGGTTCCGTGGAGGGGGATCGGTTGCCGAGTGGGATAGCACACACCAGCTCGGAGCAAGTGGAGCGAAAGTTCTCACTGTAGAACCCACGGATCCTGGGTTCAATCCCTACCCCTGCCCGTACCGATCTGGATGAGCATCGTACCGGCGTGCGGTCATGAAAGACCCCAAGCTTGCGGTTATACTGCACCAGTTAAATTTCTGATTCACAGCTGAGACACCAGACACCCATTGAGGCTCACTAACTTCCGGATGTATAAACATACACGCGACATTAGTTATTATGTTTCATGGAGGAAGATTTTCGCAGGCCTTGAGTATTCAAGGTAGTGTTGGGTAAGCAAACACTCGCGAACCATTTCGTTGAAAGCTTTTTGCGGCAAGTAGTAGTAGTAATAGAAAACGTTTATTTAGACCGCTTGAATGAGATGAAGGGAGGGTAATGAGTCTATGTCGTCAAGGCCTGGACTCGCGGTATGGGGGAGGGCGATTATATATGCACTCTTTAAGCCAGTTTCATGAATAAAATCCAGAAGCGTGCACTGTATAGTTTTGCCTTGATTGTATGGTGGGCCTGGGTGAACGACGCATTCCTCCATTGAAGCCGCCCCGTTCTTGAGATACCTCTTGCCTCGTGTTGCCTCGAGGCCTTTGCAGCCCAATATAGGTGATCTAGATCAACCAGATGTTGGGGTGTGGCAAGAGGCTTGAATAAAGAAGAACGAAGCGCCGGCGACACACGCGCTTCATGTCTAGAGCCAACGCCTCCCAGCGGACATGGCCTCGTCTCGTCCTTCCTAGCTATTGCTACATGGTGTCAGAAGTGGCTGGGTGGTAGAACAGAGTTTCACCATGAACACGCCAAGCTGTTCACGAGAGTCTTCCGCTGGGACGAGCCAGGGGGAAGAGGCGGCAGCGGCATCTCGGATAACGATGTACTGTACGCTCACACCATCACCCCACCGTCAACGTTCGATTTCCACAACCCGGGCGACTGGCCAAGGTGGTACAACAGATTCAACCGCTATCGAAAGGTCTCCAAGCTCGTCAACGCCGATGAGGGCGAACAGGTAGATGCTCTTGTATATTTCCTCGGAGATGACGCCGAAGATATTTTAGAGGCATCGTCCTCTCGGACGTCGACAAACAAAACTTCGAGAAAGTGTCGAACTTGTTTCATAATCACTTCGTTGGAAAGCGAAACGTCATCTACGAAGGAGCGAAATTTCATCAAAGAAAGCAAGAGACTGGAGAGTCGGTGGAATCGTTTAAAACCAGCCTACATCACCTGGTAAAACATTGTGACTACGGCGTTCTGAAGGACGAACTGGTTCGAGGTCGCTTCGTAGTCGGACTGTCAGATGACTCCCTTTCTGAAAGCCTGCAGAGAGACCCCAACCTCACACTAGAAGCTGCAGTCACACGAGCTCGACAGAAAGAAGCCGTGCACAAGCAACAAGCAGTGGTCAGAGGGCACAGGCAAACAGAAAAAGAGGAGATGGTCGTCAATGTCCTTGGTAAAAGACAAGAAAAATGGAAGGCTCCGCGCAATTCAGAGTCAAGAAATGACACGAAAGCTCCTACCTGCGGAAGATGTGGCAAGTTGGCGCACACAAACTCCGAGTGTCCTGCAATCAATTCCAAGTGCCTGAACTGTGGCAGAAGAGGACATTGGACGAAGGTATGCCGGAGAAAGTCCATACAGGAAGTAAACCTGGAGACAGACCAAGAAGAATGGCTGCTCGGAACTGTTAAAACTTCTGCTGGCCTGGCTTGGAGAGTCCCGCTCAAGGTCAATGACAAGGTCGTCCAGTTCAAGATTGATACAGGCGCCGACGTCAGTGCCATACCGGAGGATGCGGCATCGAGCTTCAAAACCTCCAGCCTACTGCTGCCAAACTTTTCGGACCCGGAAGGCAGATGTTAAGGCCACGGTCCCACTGAATGTGGCAGTTGAGTGACTTTTTGGCAGGCCATTACTCATCTCCTTTTAAATACTGTTTTGTGGGATTGATGTCATTCGAAAGCCAATGCAATCCTCTTTCGTTTCATATTATGTATGTATTGGTTTATACTGTTCATGCGCATTTGTAGCGTTCCGAATATGATGGCGCGGACCCTCACTTGCTCCGCTGGTTCATGTTTTATGAACGATTCATTAAAGATAACACGGTTCCAATAGAGCAGTTTTGTTAAGATGATGTCGGAGCAGAATGTAACGGTATACGTTTTTGGTATTTGCACTACTTTGTTTTTTGCAGCTCTCCAAATATTGCCCTAAAATTGAAATTGTTCAGCACAAATAAGTTTTTAATGACAAACGCTAGGGCAATGAAATTAGCTACAGATGTAGTGCGTATAATTGGTAATATGATGAAAAAAATTTAATGTTGTGTAAATTTTTTTTGTTTAGATATTCTATATCAAACATAGCACTTTTTTGTGCTTCGAGTCATGGTAATTCAAATGCCGCCGAGTAAATGATTAAACTATGGTAAAATCTTTTATAACATTTTGAACTACAATAGTTGCCCAAGAGGTGGACGGTGGCTTTTTCTTATTTTCAAAGTCATAACGCTCTGGGAGCCCCTCAAACTTACCTGTTTTTGACGCACCTCTTTTTTGGACATCAAACAGATTTATTGGCATCTAATAACATTTATTGTATGGAATAGACATACATTGCGATGTATTAGATTTTCCCAATGATCTTGCTTTGGTTTCTTGATAGTTGTAGAGCTTAGTTAGTTTTTAAAACAATTAAAAACTGTTTGGGTATTTTGTTGCGCTACCTGGCGGATGGCAGACAAAACTGCTGATTTCTAAGTTCAAAAAAATTTCGAGGGCGGCGTTGGCGTCTGTATCATCATCAATCTCCGTGTCGTTTTACCTTCACATTTACAAAATATATTTCAAGATTTACTATCGATAAATGAACGGTTTAAGTACTGGGTCAGGTTAATAAATCTAAGACAAATAATTACACAAGCGTAGCGTGATATAAAGTGTTCATTATTCGATATAATTGAAATCAATAAACAATAAAGACGAAGAGGAAAAAATACACCCTAGTTTACTTCATGCCTAGAGTCACTAAATAAGCTGCGCTTAAAGTATCGGCACTCCGTTCAACAAAATTGTTTTGGGAGCCGCCATTTTGGGCCTTGTTCAGAGAAAACGCAACTGCCGATCGTCATGATCCAAAAGAGCGACTTCCTCAGCAATAGATGCGGTGCTAGGAAGCTGATGCAATATTGCAATGCTCTGTCGCGGGTTGTTTAAACATTTGTGGAGGACGGAAAAGCGTTTCCTGTGATTTTAGATAAAGCTTCAGATAACTGGCAACCATGAGTTTAAGCCACAATATGGCCAAGTGTCGTTACTCTGAACCGTAGCTAATTTACTGGCACAAGCGGGAACAATGAGGAAGAGGCAGGTGTCAAAAGGTAGTGGCTTGTGGAATCGACGGGCCTTACGTCATGGCCCCTCCAGGTAATACATGCCTCTTGAACAAGAGCATGAATAGTGTCATTAAATAAGCTACGCTTTAGAGTAGCGACACTTGGCCATATTGTGGCTTAAAATCATGGTTGCCAGTTATTTGAAGCTTTATCTGAAATCACAAGAAACACTTTTTCGCCCTCCACTTTAAACAGTTTGCGACAAAGCAAAGCAACATTACATGAGCTTCCTAACACCAAATCTAATGCTGAGGATGTCGCACTTTTGAATCAGGACGATCGGCAGTTGCACCTGCTCTGCACAAGCACCAAAATGGCGGCGTTCACAACAGTGTCGGGGAAGAGAGTGCCGATACTCTAAGCGCAGCTCATTTATTGGCTCTAGTTCCCACGAAACTCCTTTTCCCTGACTGAAACTGAAAGTAAATATGAATAATACACCACTATTATAGCTTATTTAGTTATAACCAACTACACATAATGAGAGGAGGAAGCGGCCGGGTAGGAGAAACGCGGGTTTTATGTGCGACCGTTCTAACCGTCTCAAAAGAGAGAACACGCGAGCTTGCGCTGGTTTAAAAAAGGCATCCAAAGAAAAGAGGCGGCACGCGGTGTTCTTTGTGATTATGCGTCTAATAGCAAATTGTTGTGTGTATGTTTATACAGCCGGGAGTTAGTCTGCCTTAGTGGGCGTCTGGTGTCTCAGCTGTAGATGAGCAATTTAGCCAGTGCGGTACAACCGCAAACCTGGGGTCTTTAACGTGCACCACGCAGTAGTGATACACGACCGCACGCCGGTACGATGCTCTTCCAGATCGAAACGGGCAGGGGCGGGGTGGGTTCTGCAGCGCGAGCTTTCGCTCTAAGTGCTCCGAGCTGGTGTGCGATAGACCATGCACTCGGCAACCGATGCCCCCCTTGTGCGTCTAATTTATATAAAGGTATAAGTATTTGAAGATCGACGATGGACGTCTATCGTCTCGAGGTAATATAACGTAATAACATTATATAAATAATAAACCTGTTGAAGGACTGAACGACTCAATATTTTCAATTCTTGGATTGTAATATGACGGTAGCCTATTGTACTTACTGTTGATGAAGAGCAATATGAGGTGACGAGGTAATGATTAAATGATGAGGCTCTATAAGGACGACGACATTAGTGGGTGTCGAACCACAACGTACAGTGCCAGACTTGTTTCAAGTATCGTGTAACGAAAGACCTTTCTTCACCCGCAACAGAATATGGTAGAACCAATGAGGATGCTGCTTTACAACTGTACGTGAAACAGGAAAACTGCACTGTGCAGAAGTGCGGCTTATTCGTTAATATGAGGGACGGATTTCTAGCAGCATTCCCTGATTGACTACTTGGAAAAAATGGCCTCGTTGACGTAAAGTGTCCCCGTTCCAAAAGATTCTTGAAGCATACTTAAACCGCAAAGGAGTATGAGGCGAAAAATCAGAAAAAGGAGCCTGGTGTGAAAGGTCCAAATCACCCCCATAGCTTCTACTATCAAATATAAGGGCAGTTACACAATACACAAAGAGAGTTTTGTGATTTAGTTATATTTACTCTCAAGGGCATTGATATCCAACGTATTCAGAGGGATGACATCTTCTGGTCAACCAGCATAGAGCCTTTTCTACTCAAGTTTTACATGGGAGGCCCGACTTCCGCTGAAATTCCTCACGTAGACGAGTTGTCCGACCGAATAAACTGCCATTACTCCCGATCTGGGAATCTCTCGTTCTTCGTTCGTAGGCCATAGTATCATGAGATCGAGGGGTGTGGCTCTTCGTCCGCCGAACATTGCCTCGGCGGGTGTTTTTACCGTGTAAGATGAGACCGTCGCGTGCTGCTGGAAAAAGAACCTGGCGATTCTTCACTGAACTGCTTCTTCCGTAAGCTTCAAGAGGGCTTTCTTCGCTTCGCACACCATCTGTTTGGCGCGTTGGCGCGTTATCAGAGAAAAGTATTTTCGGTACGGCAAAAGTAGGTAAAAGAGACCGTAGAACGTCAATGACGTGTTCGGACGTCGTGGCAGGCATCGTGTAAACTTCCAGCCACTTAGAGTACGCATCGACCATGACTCCGCAGACGCGGATACGTTTCGCCACCCACCGACTGAATAGTGGATCGTTTTCAGTTACTGTTCATGATGGCGTTGGAATCAATGAAGACTTCGAGTCTTTCCAGAAAGTTAGCCCAGGTGCCAGGACTTTTGTCGAAAACGGTAAGTGTTCGAAACGTCGACAACGTAGGTAACCACGTGCTGTGCTTGACACTGGACCAGGGGCGGATCCAGAACTCCGTTTTTGGGGGGCGGAACATTTTTAAGGATACTATTCTCCCATTCTTTCTTATGCAAGAGGGGTCCACTCATGGCAAATTTCCCTCCGAGAAGGGGGAGGGAGGGGGTCGACTTTGTTTGGGGGGGGGGCGGCCGCCCCCCCCCCCCTTGGATCCGGCACTGCACTGGACGCTTACCCTTCGCTGAGAAGAAACCTGCTTGTTCGTCTGCCACGAGTCGTCCGATATCAGGTCATCACCGCTACTCCATCTCCCGACAAAACAGGTCGTCATTATCCGCATGTCCACAGTTAGCAATCACGTGAACTTATAAATTCCCGAACGCTCATAAACTGCCGTCACTAAACGCCGTTCATTCATAGCCTCTTAATTGCAAATAAACGTCTTCCTATTTATTCTGATGGTTTTCATCATATTCCTCCTAAGCTGTACTTACAACGTTATGTGTGTCGGTACTTCCGAAAATATTGCAACGGCGTTTGTTTTCTGGGAATTATAATGTAACAACCTTTACAACATCTTCCGGATCCCGTGAAACACAATATTTCGTGACGTAATTTTCAGTCGTCATTAAAAAGGTGAAGTAAGCACCGTAAATCGCGAAGCAGTTTACTTGACGTCCGCTTCCACTGGTCTCTTGGAAGATTAAGTCTACTGAGCGTGCATTCCCGCAGAAGGAGTTTTCATTGATAGAATTTCGACACGTCAATTAACATTTGATTCCTTCTTGGTAAGATTGCGAAAGCCATTGACAACCGCCGAACCGCATCTCCGTATATCAGAGAACAATTTATACCCAGCCTGACATTCTCTCATACATCCGTTTGCTGGGTCACGCTACTTGAGTCAGCTGAGCACAGCTGGCAGCGGCGCGAGCAAGGCCACGAGGGGAACGTGATGGTGCTCGAGCCATCCCACCGTGAACCAATATTTCGGCCACCCCACGGATGCGTGTCGCCATCTATTGGTTTAACTAACGCCTTGTTCAAGATGGCTGCCGTGGGACCGCAGCCTTAACAGTCATTGGGAAGTTCCGGGCCACGATTCAACATGGTCAACAGTTGATACATGAGGACGTCTATGTTGTCACGAACCTTGACGAACCGCTTCTGGGACGTGAAGCTAGCACAGAACTTGGACTTGTCAAATTCATGCATTCAGTCACCGACCCCACTACCAGAAATATCCGGAACTTTTCAGTAGTATTGGAATAATAAACGGAGAATACAAGATCAAGCTAATTGATAATGCCACACCAATTTCAGTAAACCCGTCCCGTCGTGTACCCTTGGCTCTGATATCAAAAGTTGAAGAGCACTTGAGAAAAATGTTAAAGGTCGGAATCATAAAGCGAGTAGAAGAATCCACCGCATGGTGTTCTGGTATGGTGGTGGTCCCTAAGTCGAATGGAGATGTCAGAATATGTGTAGATCTCACACAGCTCAACAAGAACATTGAGCGCGAGAAACTGGTCTTGCCATCAGTGGAAGAAACCTCAAACATCTATGTTCATCATTT